>JBAMBO010001850.1:0-130531 GCA_037044535.1 Lordiphosa magnipectinata
CTTGAACCAAACAATTCTTTAAAGAGAATCCTGCAGCAAGATACCTGTCTCTCTTTATAGCCAACCTTGTCTGCCAGTCTTTTGCATCAGATTTGGATAAATATAACTTAACCTTATGAGTTTAGTAATTTCGCGAATTTTAAGTACTTGGCATAACCCCTATCTAAAATATGTCAATTACCGTATTTTCAACGCAAATTGAGTATGGCCTGAGTACTTAGGGCTAAAATTTCTACTTAATAATTGATCAATTACAAAACAAACGCAGTCTCAGTAGGCCATAATTTTTATAATTTTTTGACTAGGGAAACCTTCAAACATTTTTCATTCAGTCCACATTAGCTCTCGCTATCGAGAGGTGGTCTAATCTTCTTTTCTTTATTTTTTCTTTTTATTTACAATAGCATTTGAAGCGGCACATTCAAAATGATACCAATTTCTTTTTTTTTCTTTAGCTTTAGAGATGTGTTGTTCGTATGAGATCTCGGAGTTAAACTCAAAATAGAGGAAAGCTATCTTCGGCTCGACCGAAGTATATAAATAAGAAAACTGCAAAAAAACGTACCAAAAACGTATACGCATACGTATAGCTATCAAATGCGTCAATACTTCAATGCGTATCCAGTCAAAAAACTTATGCGTACTTCAATACGCATTTTTTGAAAAACGTACGTATACTTCATAGTGCGTATGCGTATTTCAACTACGCTGACGTATACTTCAATAGTACGCACACTACGTTTTAATATTTGAGGAATACGCGCACTACGCTTAATTTCTGAAATCAAATGCGTTTACGCACTTTTTATTTATATTTGTTTGCCAGATTGTTATATGGCAGCTATACGATAGATTCATCAGATTTTGACCAAACTCTCTAAATTTGTGTGGAAGCCGCCGATAAGCCACTGCAGCGACATCTGCTGCTTTTGCTTTTATTTTTTTTCAATAATCGTTTTTTGCTTTTGATTTTGCTGCGGCTTCTATATTTCTCAAAAGCAGACGAAATTAAATTTATTGCATTTTTTTAAACACTGATTTTATGTGCTATAATCAACAACTATCTATTTAATGTTAAATCGGTCTTAGATTTTCATCTTATGGAGCTGAAAATCGTCAATTATATGAAAAGGACATTATAGCCTCACAGTTAAAAGGATATGAAAATATCCATTCCAAATATATATATAAGGTTGTCAAAAAAGTCTTGCGGTATTTTTTATTGAATTTTCAATTGTTCATAAAATTGGTTATAATAATGCGATTTAAGTCAAATATGCGCCGTTTTGTTCGATGACGAGTTACCAACGAGATGCCAACTTCATAATGCCCCTCTTATAGAAGCTCGCTTCCCTATTGGCAAAAAACTCGGAGAGCCAATTTTCACAGGACTCTCTTGTGGCCAACTTCCGACTACCAAGCTCGTTCGCCATGGACAGAAATAGGTGGTAATCACTTGGTGCGAGATCCGGACTATACGGTGGATGCAAAAGAACCTCCCATCCGATCTCCCGGAGCTTCTGGCGCGTCACCAAAGATGTGTGTGGCCTGGCGTTGTCCTGATGGAAGACAATTCGGCCTCTGTTGATCAAAGATGGCCTCTTCTGCATGAGTGCTGCATTCAAGCGGTCCAGTTGTTGGCAATACAGGTCCGAATTGAGCGTTTGGCCATAGGGGAGCAGCTCATAGTGGATGATTCCCTGCCAATCCCACCAAACACACAGAAGAACCTTCCTGGCCGTCAATCCAGGCTTGGCCACCGTCTGGGCAGCCTCACCGCTTTTCGACCACGACCGTTTGCGCTTCACGTTGTCGTAAGTGACCCACTTTTCATCGCCAGTCACCATCCGCTTCAAAAACGGGTCGATTTTGTTGCGATTCGCATGCATCCATACGGGCAAAAATGTTTTTTTGCGTCAAGTCGTGTGGCACCCATACATCGAGCTTCTTTTTGAATCCAAGCTTCTTCAAATGGTTTATAACGGTTTGATGACTCATGCCAAGCTCTTGGCCGATGCTACGGCTGATACTATGCCGGTCTCTTTCGATCAATTCAGCGATTTTATCGCAATTTTCGACGACAGGCCTTCCGGACCGTGGCGCATCTTCGATCACCTCTGCACCAGAACGAAACGTTGAAACCATCGTTGTGCGGTGGAAATGGAAACTGTATCGGGTCCATAAACTGCACAAATTTTATTGGCAGCATGAGATGCATTTTTGCCTTTATCGTAGTAGTACTGTAAAATATGCCGTATTTTCTCTTTATTTTGCTCCATGTTTTGCGACGCTATAACTCACGAACGACTAAAAACAAACAACAATAAATCAAACACGTGTTAGCGCGTGAAAAGAGCTTTCCAAAAAGCTCTAGCGTGAACCGATGCGACGAATACAACTAGAACTACGCGCTTGCAAAGACAAGCTTGCGGAAATACCGCAAGACTTTTTTGACAACCTTATATATACTATTCAAATTTAATTATTAAAATAGGTTTACTTTCTATAAAAAATTTGAATTTTCGTCGAAAAATCGGCTCGCTGGCCCAATGTGCAATGGTTTGACTGATTTAACGCGATGGCTGAGAAATGCGGCTTACAGATGTGGCATTTCCAACTTTTTTTTTCGAAATTTTTACTTTGGCCACCACTGGTTTAACTATTGTATTCTGTGCGATTTTGCCTAAAAGATTATTATGAGAACCCATTTAATTCTCCGTTGAACAAATGTTGTCGCAATTAATTTGGATACCGTTAGACGAAGTTATTCGCATATTTCTGAGTACACCTCGGCGATCTAGTATTTTTATTTAATATGCTAACATATTAGTGTGTTCTATAACATAAGTGCCGCAGTAAGTATGCTCAGTTTTGTTCAAATAATATTTTTAAATATTTAAAATGCTAATATGTATATGTAAACTTCCATGTTTCAAGATTTCTGGGCATATATTAAAGGTCTCCGAATACTGTTACCTAGTATAAAGATAAACTAAGCAATAGTGAGTAGCTGTCGGCAGTAAGTGGCTATTATTATTTGTTAATGAGTTGAAAAGATCCTTGCACAGCAAGAACCGTACTCAGGCAGGCACGGTTATGGCTTGTGAAGTGCTCTCTTCACGCAAGCCTTGGCAAGCGTTCGGCTCTTGTCGGTGTAAATCACATGCTCATTTTGGCGTTGCGTGTGTGCGTTTAGCCACTGACACGAAGTTTAATACTTAAGAAATGGCTTTTCAAGTCCACAAATAAGACCCAATGATGACTGCATAACCATGATTGTTATAATACTGTACCGCCATAAAATACCATCCATAATGTAATTGTGAGAGTCATCTTCAATTCAGGACTTATGGTACTTTGCAAAACTCTATAAAATAGTGCAGTTATTGCCACATATACAGAACATAAATGTACGCCAAGCAACTGAATCAAAAGAACAGCAGAGCAAAGTGTCACTGAGCATAGAGTAACTGAAGCATAAAGAGCAAGTTAGTCAAAATAGCAACTGAATAAAAGGAGCAACTTTTTACTTTCTCACTTTTTTGTTCACTCACTCATAAACCCCACACTAATTTGCCAACAGTATGCAATCTTCGATTTAGTCTTTTAGTTTACCTTTTGCTTTATCGTCGTACAAAAGAAATATACAAAAATTAAATGAAAATTTTTTTTAAATATTTTATGTTTTCTTCTGCATTAAGACATATATTCGAATTTGAATTAGGGGCTGAAAAGTGGGCTAGTGTGTGTACACACACACACACACACATTAAAGTCAACCCACACTCATAGCTCATAAGCCAAAACTATTTATTTGGCAACTGACCCTGGTCGAGGTGCTTGACAGTAGCGAAAACAGACAATAAAAATGTGAAAATGCACATATTTTTTATGTTTTAAGCATGTGCACTATAAATTTTGCTCGACGCCTCCGAAAATGTGTGCCATAAATTCCCTTTTTTTTTTGTTTTTGGTTGCGGTTTTTGGTTGTCCCTGACATTGCACTTTGCAATTGAAAAAGTTTTGTTTATGACAAAGATTAAACAACAACAAAAAAGCTTAACCCGGCCCACGTAAAGGCGTCATCCCAACTCTAGACAACACTTGCGCCCAATTTGGCCATAAATTTGAAATATTTGTAAATATTTTTCAAACATTTTTCAGTCGCCAAAAAAGCTGAGTCAATTTTCTTATTTATAGTTTATAGTTGCTGCTTTTGGTATGCCTGATTTTCTATCAATTATGTACCTATATTTTATATTCTAAATTTAAACTAATTAGTTTTCGTTGAGCTAAATATATATTTAGCGAGAGCCAACAAAATTGCAGACTTCTCTTTACCGAGGATTAGTCATTAGCTGTGTGCTGTGCAGGTGGTTCCGCGCAGCACCTCAACCAAATTCAATTTTTATAACAATCATAAATTATATTCAATATTTGAAATTGGCCCATTTGGGAATTTGTTTATTGGCATAAAATTTATGCTGAGATCTTTGTTGTTTTATTTGTTGCTCAAGGTCGAGTCAAAGGATTTTTGCAGTTAAGATGGTGTTTTTTGTAGCCGTTGTTTTGGTTGCTTGCCAAATTATAAATACCATTATAAATCTTCAAGCTGGTTCGTGTTTAGTTTTTAATTTTATTTCTCTGCAGGAAGAACAGAGAGAGAGAGAGAGAATTCTTCTTGCACATGATGCAGGTGTTTTAGATAAAGCGGTTCCAACTGGTTTGAATTAGTTATCGGTAAACAATGAAATTGATGAATGATGCAAATGTTATTCAAGAATGACCCTAAAACAGGCTTTGTCAAGAAGAGCGAGGCCAAAAAAGTTAAGGAGTATTGGTGTGCGACGTTAACTAGTATATGACCTGCTTTATCAAACGCTGGCCAGCGACTGAAAAGCTGTTTGCTCTCTTGGCACAAGCCTCGGCATGCGTTCAGTGTGAATAGCGAAATGCGTTCGGCCCCTGCGAGGCCATCAAGGGCAATACCAAAGACATTAGAACTCATAAAGTTGCGTAACGTAGTACAACCAAATGCCACAAGCTAGAGATTTCTCGGTCGCGTCGCGTCAAATGCATATTTGTGATTGACAGGACCCTATAGAAGCCGACCATCAACGCAGTGTCGATGTATCGATCACTCCACTCGACCTTCCACTCTTCCTTATACAATTTCCTCTACGTCGCTTGTATACCTTTTTCAGTAAATTCAGAAAACTTAAGCCAATTTAAAGATATATCAATACAGAATGAGCTTACGGCCGCTTGAAAGCAAATACAAATGCAAAAAATATATCTCAAGCAATAACAAAAACAATAAATAGAAAGATGTGAGGAATGGTTATTCCTCACAGACAGAATGGGTCATGGAGCGAAAGGGGAAATGTAGATTTCGAAAGGAGAAGTGCGGCGAATTCGCTGCATAAAGGGGAAACAAGGCGGATTCAGGGGAAAGGGGAAATGAATGGGACTCCATGGGAATAGCAGCACGACAGACGGCGGATGCGCAGCAAGTAAACGGAAGGATCCGTTAAGTTTGGAGCAGAGGCTAATTGTCGCAGTCGCTCCAATTGGCTGAGGGGGCGATATCGCTGATAATTCAAAAGAGCGCTGTTGCTAGGCAGAGTAAAGTGCCGTATGGAAGATCTGGGAGTCTCGAATGTTCTAGAAGGAGACAAGGAGACACCGTGAGACAGCCGGGAGGGCTATATAAGGGGGCGCTGACGGCATAGAAGGAAGTCAATGTGAATCGGGATCTAAGCGAGTGCGGAACGAATCGTAAAAGTACAAGTGCGGCGAAACGGAGTATCCCAGAATACTACAGATGTGAAATCGAGTGCGGAATCCTTGAAAAGGATACGGAACAGTCCTCGTGGAAGGACTCAAACCAGATACAGGATATCCGTGCGGAAGGATATCGACGATCATCGAGAAAGGTAGCTGTGCGCATCCTTCGAGTCCTTGTAGGACGATAGTAGGGCAGTACGTGGGAGTTGTGCGGAGTAGACGAACCGGCGAGTCAAGCGATTGCTTGGACGTGCACGGCGGATTCTTGGCCAACGAAACCCTACGAACCGGATGAACCGGATAGTAGGCGTACCTTGCGATTTGGCAAGGATACCTCAGATAGGTTTATGCGAATGTACCATATTTATAAGTGAAACATCAAAGTGAACAATAAAGTGAACCACGTCGCTGGTGATTAATAGAATAAAGAATTCCCTGTGTTGTTATTGCAAGTCCAATATAAATTTGTTGGATCGATCCTCGATTACCCTGAGCATAGCCTGCATTGGTTTTCGGGTCAAAAAGGACTCGTTACAACTGGCGCCCAACGTGGTCTTGTCAATAACAATACAAAAAGAATCAAATAAAAAGTGCTAAAATAGGGAAAGGATGGATTTATCACCTCAAAAAGGAAGAATTGTTACACCACGCAGAAGAATTCGGTATCGAACTAACCGGCAACGTGGATAACATGAGGAAACAATTTGGAGAATGGATCATAGTCATAAAAGCCATGGCGGAAATATATGGTAAGTCACCATTACCAAAAGCTGTACAATCATTGCTACCTAAATAAATAGACACCCACCTAGAAGAATTGTCAATCACATACATGTCAGGAGTAAAGCAGGAGAAAACAGCAACAGCAACCAAAAAACCAAACATTAACACAAATGAATGCGCAAAAGTAGCCAAACAAGTCAGGGAATGGGCATTCAGGTTCGACGGAAATGCTAAACCATTAGAGTTCTTAAAACAGGTCGAATGGTCAGCAAAAATGTACGGTCTTGATCTAGATATGATCCCACGAGCCAAGCCGGAATTACTCAATGACAAGGCCTTAAACTGGTATCTAGCAAACAACAAGCAATGGACGAAGTGGGAAGAGTTCGGAGAAAGCTTTAAGGTATATTTCCTTCCTAGGGGCTATTTTAGCAAACTAGCTGAAAAGGTTCGCCAAAGAAAGCAACACTGGAACGAAGCATTCAAAGACTATATGTTAGAAATGCAAACATTAATGAGGCCATTACAGTGTACAGAAGTCGAGCAATTGGAAATACTCGGAGAAATAGCGAAAAGCATTCGGCCACTGCGAGCGAGGCGAGCGTTAACTACGCATAAGCAACATTATTGTTGCTTTTTAACTTGCCAGAGATATTGGAGAGAGAGAAGAGAGTCACATATGAAGATGTTGTCTCGCTAACAACAAAACCTTAGCTCGAGAAGAAAGAGAGGATTTATTGCTGCTTTATGTAGGCTTATGGCTTGCGTGCACCGTATACGCGCGAGCTATTCCTTTGCGAAAAACAACAAAGAGTAAGTGGCTTGCGGCATAGGCTTGGGCAACCCTGTATTAATGTATAAGCACACTTCTTTCGCATCAAGTGTCATTTGTGTACTGAAGACGTGAAACTGAACAGAGAGCACTGTAGAGAGCCACCTTACGACAGACAGACGTTTAAGACCGAACTCAAACAACCGAGTTTTACTAATGTAAAATCAAAAATACTCATCAAAAAGTTTTCTGTCAATTTGGCGTTGTCTGTTGTGGTCAATTGTAGGACTTGTGCTGTCTTTAGAATCCCCAAAAAGTCATAGCAATGCTGGCATGAAATGGCCTCTGCCGACTTGCAGAAGAACCGGAAGTAAAACAAGCTTGCTTACTAAGTCCATTGCTGAATGCGTAATTTGTGATTGCTATATCGACAGAGCTACCTGGTGGACGTACAATTTGGACTAATAAACCTAAAGATTCTCCTGTACGCGGATGACATGGTGGATGTTACCACCGAGACATGATATTATGAATACAAGGTGGTGCAAACACTCGATCCATTTTGCAAGCGCATTACTTTGTGAGTCTGTGACGTCATTTGACAGAATAGTCTTAGGTTGGGAATTTTAACTTTTTAGTTTTAACTTGATTTAGGGCCGGATTCTCTTCTTCCAGATAGCTGCTATATATCAGATAAACTCACAATTTACTCCGCCATTTGTAAGTTTATGTGACATATATGTAACTCTATCTAGAAGATGAGAAATCGGCTCTTAATTTTGGTTATCGAAGCACACTTTTGAAAAAATGTTAACAAAAACACAAAATTGTGAATCTGTGACGGGACTTTTGAAATTTTTGTTTGACAATTGACGCATTGCACTACCTTCTATTGTTAGAGAGAAGATAGAGAAACAGATTTAGAGTGTTTCTCCTTCCTTTACACTTGGCCCTCGCTTAACACGGACTGTTTTAGCACGAACTCGGTCTTACACGGTTACAAATTTGCTCCCATCCCCCTTCTAACACGCTAAAAACTTCGTTCTTACACGATAGTGCCTTTGTGCTTGTGTCATACTTATGGGGTGCTTGTCGAAAAAGGGGAATTCCACATTTGATCTGTCAGATGTAAGCGTGTTTTAGTAGGTGCAAAAATCTTGAGCTTTGCAGACGCGTAAATAAAAAGTCAAAGATTTTGTGGTAAGTAAAAAGGTGGTACAGCTTGATTAAATCCAAAAGTGAATATATACATAATATAAATAAATAAATTTCAGCTTTTACAATGGCAGAAAGAAAGAACAGAGCTCCTTTAAAACGAAAAGTCATTTCTATAGAAACAACAAGAAAGAAAGTCGGTCAAGCCCGACTATAACATACTCTGTACCCTTAACGTCGCAGCTCGCATTTGCTCACGAGTTATACGCGCTCATCTCTAAGTTTCACCTCTCTCTCTCTCTCTCTCTCATTAAGATTGCCGTTCAATAGAATGCTGTGGTGATGGGTGGGGGGTGTTTACTGGCCGTTTTTTGCTCATAACTTGAGTATCGTTCATCCGATCTTTATCATTCCTTCAGCAAATCGATAAATAATTTTGTTTTCAAGGTATCTCTAGAAGGTACGAACGATCTATCTTCAAAACTGTAGGAGATATGACGTTTTTTCCAAATTGCGGGGGCGGGAGAGAAAATAAACTTGATCTGCCTGCAAGTATAACAAATATATGTCCCATACATGTCAAACCTCTATCTCTTACCATCTCTGAGATCTCTTCGTTCATACGGACGGACAGACGGACAGACGGACAGACGGACGGACGGACGGACGGACGGACGGACGGACAGACGGACATGGCTATATCGAATCGGCTGTTGATGCTGATCAAGAATATATATACTTTATAGGGTCGGAAACGATTCCTTCTCCCTGTTACATACTTTTGCACAAACTTAATATACTCTATGTACCTTCGGTACAGAGTATAAAAATACAAATTCTAAACCGCTTAGACAATGGGCAAACTGCCACGGAAATTGCAAGAAGCCTTGATTTAAATGAGGCAACAATTCGCCCTATCAAAAAAAAAAGGAAATTGAAATACGCCGTGCAGGAAGCATTGGGTCATCTATATCTACAAAATTTACCAGTAGAGCACGTGCACCACTTTTGGAAAAAATGGAAAGAGCACTTAGCATTTGGATTGACGATAGCTACGAAAAAAAGATCCCTTTAAGCCAGCGGATCATTCAGGAAAAGGCACTCAGGATTTATGGACTGCTCGAGCAAAATGGAGAGCCCTCTTCCAGCATAGATTTCGTTGCTAGTAATGGATGGTTCGAGAAATTTAAAAAAAGGTTCTCCATTCATAGCCTCAAATTTAAGGGCGAAGCGGCATCGGCCGATGATGGAGCTGCTACCACATACCCAGAAGAAATTCATTCTATCTTCCTCCTTTCATGCTAATTCCTTCCATAATTCTTCTTTCCTCTCTCCTTACTCATTCCTTCCTCCTACTTTCCTTCTTCCTTCCTTCGTTCCTTCCTTCGTATTGCCTTCCTTCGTACCTCCTTTCTCCTTCGTTCATCCTTCCTACCTCATTTCATCTTACTTTCTTTCTCCTTTGTTCCTTCTTTCTTTGTTCCTTCCTTTCTTCCTTCCTTCCTTCCTTCCTTCCTCCCTTCTTACCTCCTTCGTTCATCCTTCGTTCATCCTTCCTTCCTCCTATCTTCCTTTCCTCCGTCCTACTTTCCTTCTCCTTTCTTCCTCCTTTCATCCTAATTCCTTGAATCCTCCTTCTCTTCTCCTTCCTTTCTTCGTTCTTCCTCCTACTTTCTTTCTACCTTCTTTCCTTCCTTCGTACTTTCTTCCTTCGTACTTCCTTTCTCCTTCGTTCATCTTTCTTTCCTCATTTCATCTTACTTTCTTTCTCCTTTGATCCTTCTATTTTCCTCCTTTCTTTCTCCTTTCTCCTTTGTTCCTATTTCCGTTGTTCCTTCTTCCTTTGTTCCTTTCTTTGTTCCTTCCTTCCCCTTTCCTCTTACTTTACTTCTTTCCTCCATCGTCCATCCTTTCTTCTTCCTTTCCACCGTCTTCCTTTCCACCGTCCTCCTTTCCACCGTCTTCCTTTCCACCGTCCTCCTTTCCACCGTCTTCCTTTCCACCGTCCTCCTTTCCTTCTCCTTTCTTCCTCCTTTCATCCTAATTCCTTCCATCCTCCTTCTTTCCTCCTCCTCATCCTCCTTCCTTACTCCTACTTTCTTTCTGCCTTTCTTCCTCGTTCCTTCCTTCTTTTGTGCTTCCTTTCTCCTTCTAATCATTCCTCCTCATTTCATCTTCCTTTCTTTCTTCTTTGGTCCTTCATTTTTCCTCCTTTCTTACTTTCTCTCTCCTTTATTCCTTCTTCCTTCCTTCCTTCTTCCTTCATTCCTTCTTCCTTCCTTCTTTTCCTCTTTGTTCCTCGTTTCTTTCCTTTCTTACCTCAATCTTTTCCTTCCTTTCTGGTAAAAAGTTAAGAGCAAAAGTTTTAAAAAGTGAAAGGAAATTTGTATTTTGACTCTCTCATGTGATTGTTGTTATTTGACAAAAGATTTCCTACACATGTATTGATGTCTGCACTGCCATAAGCATTGTTTGGGCATTCCTGCTTTCAGTCGTCTAATGAAAATTGACAGTAAAAAAACTTGAGCTGCTGAATACTGCCCATAATTGATGACACTTTCAGTTATGGATGCCATTCCTTCAAGGTAACAAATCAAAGAATCATGCCCCCAGACCTTCAATTAGTGTTTCCTGCATCTTTCCACTCAGACGACTCACACACACACGCCTTGACCCACAAACCCACTTACCTATCCAAGCAAATGCCAAATCCTGAATGCCCTGTTCGAAAACTGAACTCTCCGCCTCGAGTAGGGTGCAAAAAAAAAAATAAATTTGATTTTCGAAAATAAAGAGCCGTGCGCCGATTTGCTCAGAGCAAAAGAGCGCGCCGCAGATCAAAATTCGAAAATAAGTTTTTTTCGAAAGAGAGAACACAAAATGTGAAAGTTCATTGTTTCATTGAGGAAAATGGTGAAAAAGCAAATTATCTAACAGTTTGCTGCTCTTTCGAAATTGGAAAATGGTGTGTTTGCTTGATTTTCGAAATACGTTTTGGCGTTTTGGCGTGCGGCACGGCCGTATGCCTGCTCAGTGGTCTCTGCGGAGGTTTCACGTTTGAACGTCTCGTACAAAATTTCCACGGCAAAGCGCAATGTGAAAGCCAAAAGACTAGAAATAGCCTGGCGTGACGTCCCACTCAGACGACGAAAAGACAGCAGCAGCAGCGGCGGCGGCGGCAGCAGCAGTACCGTGAGAGGATCAGTTCAGTGTAGATCAGCGGAAAAGTGTCGCAAATGCTGATAAGTTTCGAAATTGTTGAAAAATACGGCAACATTCCAGAGCAACAACAACAACAACAACTAACCAAGTGCTAAATCAGACGAGAGATTCTATAACGACTTGGCAGGTGGTTCCGCCGCGTGTGTCCAAGAAGAGTGTGTGTTGTGCCCAAGTGTCTGTGTGTGAGTGATAACAAATGATGATGTGCCACCAGGCGACATTATCGTCTGGGTTGTGAGCGACAACAGCAACAACAGCAACAACAACAACAACAATAACAATTCGGGGACTAGGCTGGATCGGGCCTCTTGGGGAACATGCCGGTCATTGCCGATGCCACCAACAACGATGAGCCACCAGCAAAATGTTGCAAACATTGTGAGGGTATGCCTAGAATTTACAAAAACCACAAAACTTTCAATTCTCTTCATATTTACCACGAGTTCACTAACCCAAAATCTAAATCCCCAACGGATCCACCGGCTATTAACTTCGGCCCAAAATCCAAACACTACCACCTCCCCCACACCCTCCTGGGCCTTTGCTTGTTTTCAATTGAAAGATTTATGCGTAATTTTCTCTCTTTGGCTGGCGGCACTTGACTGACTTGACTGGCATTAACTTTGTGCCCTCGGACCACCGTACTCTGTGTATTTGTTTGTTTTACATTTTTTTTTTCGCTCCTGTTTTCTGTGCTTTGGGGCAATTGTTGGGCACTTTGTTTTTCCGGCTTTGTTGCCACTAAAAAACCCGCTGACGCGTCTACTTAATATTTTGTTTTTTTTTTTTTTTGAAAGCAACAAAATCATGACATTCGGCCTTAAAAATTAGCTAGCTAATAGTTTTGGTTATACATAAATATTTTTTTTCAACATCATTTATTTTTATTGCTTTCTACTTTGACATAAAACTGACAAGTTTAACTGGGAGAAAAAAAAAAGGAAATTTGAATGTGTACTCTTTAGAATTATTTGAAAATGAACGCTGAGATGTAAATATATTGATATTTTAGTGTTAAGGTACCGTAATCGAATGATGGTCACACTGTATATGATGAATATGTGATGAATATATGATGAATGAACAATGATGAGACCGAAAGAGTCAGTAGACAGACATATAAAAACCCTTATTGTCAAACCCGTATTGATAATGTATATAGAAAACCGTGTAAATAGTGTGTTACTAAAAAACCATAGACCCAAAAACCCCTCGTTTACAGCTGTGAAGTAATATCAGCTATAATCAATCAAATACACAGTGAGAAATTTCAAAATCTCTAGAGATTTTGGTAAATGTTTACTTTGTGGTAAAAAGTTCCTAAAATTCGCGAATAAATTTTACTCGATGGACAGCGAATTATGAAGAATTTACGTGCAGAAATTAATTGGCGGTCGACCATGGAACTCTTGCAATTGGAATTTCATTGTTTGAATTTTTACCCATACTAATCACATATCATCTTTTACAATATATGTCAATATTTATCAAAATTGGTCGTCAAAAATACAATTGTGGTCGCCTTACTGAAGGCCAGTGCGTGTTTGGAGGTGTGGACCGTGGCACATAGGAATTCTTCGTGGTGCCCATTGAATCTCGGGATGCAAGCACTCTGCTCGAGATTATCAAAGAGCGAGTTGCAAATGGTACCACCATTATGGCGGATTGCTGGAGGGCATATAATTGCTTGAATGATGAGGAATACCAGCATCAAACTGTGAATCATTCATAGAACTTGGTGGATCCGTCTTCAAGCAACCACACCCAAAACATTGAGCGGTTGTGGAGGGGCCTTAAAGAAATTATTCCTCGCTTTGGTCGGAGAAAGGAGACGGAGAAAAGGACCACTATCTTGGTTATCTTGCCAAATTACAGTTCCATAAGAAGTGTCCCTCGCATCTTCAAAGAATCCACTAGATGTTCTTGTCCTAAGGGCGTATGCATAACCCCAAGTTTGAGAAAGTAACTAATGAAGACATTGATTTCTCTGAGGTAAACGTCGAACGACCGTTAAAGTCTTAGTAGGGAAACCTTTTTTGTTTTTATTGCTATCGCTACCAAACTTGTTACTGGCCATTTTTATACGCTACCACACAATTCTGCCAAGTTTGATCCAAATCGGATGACTATAGCATATAGCTGCTATAGGAACAATCGGTCGAAGAGGAAGTTCCAGTGTGAAAAACTTTTTGTTTTCCATGGTAGCGTCTTTATACCTTCCAGCTGTGAATATTATCAGTTTCCACCCAATTTTGGGGAGTTTGGTCAAAATCGGATGAATATATCGTATAGCTGCCCATATAACAAACTTGCCAGCAAATGCACAAAGTAATGGCGCCAGCAAGCTGCAAGGGTATATTAACTTCGGTCGAGCCGAAGGGTTGAACGGGTAGTTAGATTTCCTCTATTTTTTTTTTTATAAGTACGATTTAGGACTTTATTATTTATTTTGTTTCTAAATTTTCTGTCACCTTATGTAAATTTGGCCACTTAATTTAGATTGTGTTCATATATAGAAGTTTAGAGGCTTGATAATATCATATTTGATCTTAGATCATCGGACATTTTAGCAGGCTCCAGGTCCATAAGTCATGGAGCAATGAGTATTAGAGATAAAATATACACTGCCTTTCATTTTTGTGTGGTGATAAGCGATAGTCCTCATTGAGATTCTTATTGATGCAATAGAAAATCACAGTGGTTAGAGCAAGACGGGCATATTCCCAAAAGTAGTCAGAGAGCGTAAGTGAGAGCGAACAGCTGGCTAATTTCTGACAGAAGCGGTGTCTATAGTTATATAAATTTTGTATGCTCATAACTTTTAAAACAAGACACACCCGCAGACACCACAAAGGAGGATGGTCGACTGTACAGATGTTTCAAAAACCTCCCGGTTCTATCAATAGAAGGCTTTGTCTATCTTCTGCAAGTCGGTAGAGGCCATTGCTATGACTGTTTGAGAATTCCAAAGGCAGCATAAGGGCAAAAACTGACAGAAAACTTTGTGTATGTGTGTCCCCCAATTCGGCCCTTATGTATTAGTGGGGGAAATTCTATTCCCTCAGTTAACACACTTGGTATAATTCATTTTATTTATTTATAGTAATTATTATAGTAACATAAATACTCCCAGCGCAACAAGTACATTGGCACTTATAAATTAACGCGCTAGTCACAGTTTTTTTATCCTTAACATTCATCAATGTATGGTATAAGTTAATCATTATTGTGTCTTCCCGCAATCGTTCATGTATGAGTAGCAAAAGTGCGTTAGACTGATACTTGTGTTGCAAGAACCCCTAATACAACAAATGCGACATTGTTGAGTTCTTTACAAAGATAGTTTTTCGAAAACTTTAAAGCCTATGTACTGCATTTCATCTGCATCAGAAGATTAATAGCGTAAAGAATCCTTAATTCTTTTATTTATCATTGGTAAAGCTTTTATTTATTAGTTCCTTTTTTTATTTTTAATATTACACAATAAAGTAAAATGCTTCTATGTAAGCTGTTTTTATTCCAAGGCTTGCAGATATGGGAAAATGTAATTGAATAAAACCCATATATGGTGCGAGTGACTAGCTCCGTTTCTAGAAGCTGAATGATTATTAAGACATTGGTTTTTCCTTTTTATACATTTTTTGTTCTAACCCCAAGAGAGCACATGACATACCACATGGTTGTAAGCTGCTTGGATTTCTATCTTATTGAAAACAGATGTGGTCCTTTTTCTAAGGGTTTTTTAGTTTCTAATCTATTTTTATACGCCTTGCACTTGAGTCCCAAACGCAGGTAGTGATTACATTGTTCCGTTCAAATATCTTTGAACGGTTGTAGAACATGTTATTCGAACCGTACCCTTTTCTACTTAATTTTACTCCGGTTTAGGTCGGGTTCAAGAAAAAAAAATTGTTCTGCTCTGGTTCAGGTTCGGTTAGGACTTGCAGCCCTGTTTTGAACTAATCTTACACATGAAAAAGATGAAATTTGCTTAAATTTCGTCATCTGAGCTAGCCACGAAGCATTTGAGGTTTTTACAAAAGTCTCTAGAGATTTCAGGTACATCTTCTAATATATCGACTATTCGATTATTCTATTCGATATGGAAAGACTTTTAGAACTTGTTTAGTTTTTTAGCTTTCAAGAGCAAAACTCTTTGTAAACCAACTTACAAATCAAGGGAAAGACTACACACCTCCTCACATAGAAGTAGAGACGTCTTGGTAATAACCAAACAACATTAACATTAAGCTTGATAAGAACTAAAGGATTCACTTCAAACTTGTCTAAAACAGCTATGGCACGTAATGGCTCTCAGCGTCTTAGCAGTGAGACAGAATTGTGGTTCAATGTTCAAAAACAGTGATGCATACATCCGTCATACATTTAAACGATGCTCAGGCTAACGTTGACTTTTTTTCGTTCATATAATTTAGTTTGGGCCAAAAGAAAAATGGGTCTTAGTGAGAAAAACTTTTTTGTTTTCTATGGTAGCTTTTCCAAACTCAGCCATTATCAATATTATATGCTTTCACACTGATTTGCAAATTTTGGTCAAAATCGGATGACTATATCTTATAGCTGCCATAGGAACCACCGGTTGGAAAATGTGTTTTAGTGGGGAAAACTTTTTTGTTTTCAATGCTAACGTCCGCAAACTTAGTCATTAATAATATTCTACTCTTTCACACATATTTGCAAATTTTGGTAAAAATCGGATAACTATATCTTATAGCTGCCATAGGAATCATCGGTCGGAAAATAGGTCTTAGTAAGAAAAACTTTTGTGTTTTCAATATAAGCCTTCCCAAACTCGGCAATTACTAATATTATATGCTTTTAAACAGATTTGAAAAATTTTGTCAAAATCGGAGGACTATATAGTATAGCTGCCAAAGGAATCATCTTTCGGAAAAAGGGTCTTTCTGAGAAAAATTTTTTTTTTTCAAGTTAGTGTGCCGAAACTTGGCTAATACTAATATTACAGGCTTTCAAACAGATTTGCGAAATTTGGTCGAAATCGGATGACTATATCTTACAGCTGCCATAGGACCGATCGGTCGAAAAATGAGTCTTATAGCCTATTTCCACCAAAGAAATGAAGCTTCATTTCTTGAAATGACAAGAAATGAAGAAAATGATATCATTTCTTCCATACAAATTGTTGTTGCATTTTGCCCTTCATTTCCTTCATTTCTCAAAAATGATGGCATTCCCCACGAAGGAATTTGGTATTTTTTTAAAAAGTACTCGCTACTCTCTGGCACTACTCGTTACTCTCTGGAAATAGAAAGTGTCATCACCAATAAACTATTGATTTGAATTTAAAAATAAGGCGCAATTTTGTTTATATTATAATTTAGTCAAAATAAGTTGTGTATTTAGCTTTCTGCTGATTATTCAGGGCGTTACCAATGCGTTCGCCCATGGTAATTGCTTTCCTGCCGGGTATGTCTTTTTTTGGGTAAATATTGCAAAAACTCCTCGTGAGTTTGAAAGTAGCGCCTGTTGTTTAAATCAAACCATTCAGCTGTTTTTGTCAACGTGGCATTGCGAATATCAAAATGATGAAGATTTGTCAATGGAAACAGCATCATTTTTAGAAATGAAAATGATAAGAAATGAAGCCAGTGGAAATAGGCTATTAGAAAACTATTTTGTTTTGAATTTTATCGATCTTAAACTCGGCGATTGTTAATTTGGTTTTTAAAAAGACTCGCGAAATTTGGTCGAAATCAGATGATTATCTGTCTGAAAATTTGTTTTAGTTAAAACAATTTTTGATTTTATCGCTAACGTTCTTAAACTCTGATATTTCAAAAACAAGGGTATAAGAACTTCGGCACATACGAAGTTAGCTTGGCTTCTCGTTTTTATATCCTTGTAGAGGGTATATTAAAATTGTCGAGATGTTTGTAACGCATAGAAGGAAGCATCTCCGACCACATAAAGTAATATATATTCATGATCAGCATGACGAGCTGAGTTGATATAGCCATGTCCGTCCGTCTGTCCGTCTGTTTCTATGCTATCTCCTCCGTCAGTTTTAAAGATATCTTAACCAAACTTTGCACAAAGCCTTTTGGTACATAAACGCTGCACATTTGTCGGAATCGGCCGGATCGGATGACTATATCATATAGCTGCCATAGGAACCATCGGTCGAAAAAGTAGTTTTAGTGAGAAAAACTTTTTTGTCTTCAACGCAAACGTCCCCAATCCTCGTATTTCTAAGTTTTCTATGCTTTTACATAATTCCACCAAGTCTTATGAAAATCGGCCAACTATATAGAATAGTGGCCATACAAAAGGTATGTCTGAAAAAAAGTCTAAGTAGGAAAAAGTTTTTTGTTTTCAGAGCTATCACTCCCAAACTTGTCACTATTCAATATTATATGCTACCACACAATTCTGCCAAGTTTGATCCAAATCGGATGACTATAGCATATAGCTGCCATAGGAACTATCGGTCGAAAAAGTAGTTCTAGTGAGAAAAACTTTTTTGTTTTCAATGGTAGCGTCTTTATACCTTCCAGTTGTGAATATTATCAGTTTCCACACAATTTTGGGGACTTCGATCAAAATCGGATGAACACATCGTATAGCTGCCATATAACAAACTGGGAAGCAAATGCTCAAAGTAGTGGCGCCATCAAGCTACATACAAGGGTATATAAACTTCGATCGAGCCGAAGTTAGCTTTCCTCTATTTTTTTTTTTAAATTTCAATTTTTATGTCAAAATTCACCTGAATAGAACCACTTCTGAAATTTTTTTCACAGCAGTCTTATTTGTATGAAGCATTGTGCCGAAATATATGTTTATATCATCTGGAATCCAGCCTTAAACAAAGAACATCAAAGTCTTTCACTTTATACCTAGGATAGCAGAGGTTGTCTGTATCGCTATCAAGAGTAGCTATTCTGTCGTTTATGTACCTTAACCTTAATTGTCAGAGATTATTTCACACACCTTATGCCGCTAGTCGTCATCTTTAAACCTCGACAGAGAACTAAATCTGCAGCTGATAGTTTATCGGCTACGATAGTTATCGACCGATACCCACATTGTTATGGTTGGCTTATGGTCTCAGGGTATGCATTGCTAAGAGTGACACAATGCCTACGGAGGGTAGCTTGATTAAAAGTTCATAGGTGGTGTTGCCTCTCGTCGTGGGCTTTCCGATGCCTCGGTTGAGGGCTTTGTTTGCCTCGGTTGAGGAATTTGCGTGCTTTGGTCGTCTCCACTAAGTTATTGATATCAGGTATTGCACTACCTAATCCATGTACTTACAGCAGAGGTGTCCAGAGCCAGCTTAGGGCGGCGTACACACAAATTCAAATTAGCAGAATATTTCTGATAAGATAGATTCTATTATTGTGTGTGTGATTCTGGCTGTCTTATGCATACGAAATCATTCGTTGGCAACAGGACAACTACGCTGAACGCTTGTTGCGTTCGATTTTGGAAAAGTCATAGAAGAGAAAGAGAAGAGCATATATTTTGGTTTGTGCTCTGCGTGAACGCCTTTACGCGCGGCTGTCGCTATGCGCAAATCACCAACGAATAAGAAAATTTCCTTAACTCCTTTTTGTTACCTTTTTTCTTAAAAGAGACATCTGGGGCCCCTACTTATACACTATTTTGCCCATAGAATTGGCTCCAGGTAGACCTTTTTTTGTTCGAAAAGGACCATATTAAAGTGAATGGATGTTTGTGTGGTAAAATATGGGAAATGCGAAATATTAGGATAGACAATTTGTTGTGCCATGCTTTAATTTTCACTTTCGCAAATCCTTTTGATTTTAATACGGTTTTTCGACCAAATTTTTGAAAAGCGAAAATGAAAGCATGCCTAATTGTTTAAGTTTGAAGCAGATCCAACGTGTATAGCGATTTCTAGATGGTTAAATCTTGATTTAAGACCCTCTGATTACGAGTAAAATAAACTAATCCACACAATTCCTATATACCGAGCAACGCCGGGTATTTAGCTAGTAAAACATAAATGAAATATATTCTATATTCTAATTATGTTAATTAGAAAAATTGTGACACTTAATAAGAGTAATTTTTAAATATCTAATTGTCCTTTGGCTAGCAAGGGCCGTGCGTTGGCACGCGTTCAATGTCAAAGAACAGGGCCCAGCCCTCAAGTGGCTCGTCCGCCCGCTAACGAGCTGTTAAAAATAAAACATATTAAAAATTGTTGTCAACAAATGTTGAAATATATATATGAAAAATTAAGTGAAAACAGAAATACAAATCACCAGCACCACGCACTTTTGACTTCTGATTCCAAAGAAAAACCATTCAAACTTTTTCTCATTGATCTAAATTACAACAAATCCAATTTCAAACACTTTTTTATTCACTTCGGGAAAGGCAACGCATTTAAAAATAAATAAATTATTGTAATACCCAGAATTAATCACTTTTAAAAAGCAACGCCAACCTGAACACGAGGCATTTGCTAGCCATATACATAAAATGTCTTGTTTACAACAATGCACATTGTTTACAAATATATAACAAAAGGAGAAAAAAAAAAAAACTAATTTTTGCGGCTAATAGGCAAACATAAAATCATTTTCCAAGCCTTGACACACTCTTTTTTTTTTTGTAGTCATTAAACTCATATACATCTATGCTAAGAATATATATATATATTTGATTTCTTGGATATATAGTAAATTTTTGTATCAAAATGCAGTTTTGGCTCCATGTAAAAAAAACAAATTTCACTGCAGACGTCGCTGTTGCTTTTCTTTATGGCTTTTTTATTTACATGAAATGAGGAGCAGCCTGGCTCCTAAATTAGCTGCCGTGCGACACTCGAAAATCACAACAACAGCAACAAAATTTAATAAAAAGCCCCAGAGAAACAAGTAAAAGGGCGGACACGTTGTCTTTTTCTCTTTCGGTTTTCGTTTTTTTTTTTTATGGCCATTTTCATTGTAATTTTTTAGTGTTGACTGGGGCACAAGGTGTTGTCATTTTGTGTATGTTTGTGTTTGTATTTTGGGCTCTTAAACACTTTAAGTAAGTGTTGCTGCGACGGGACTATTTTTAAAAACATCATCAACCCTCCTGACCGGCGCGTCGGGCGTTCCTCCTGTCCAGCCGTAAGTTGGCATGCATGTTAATTGAGTGCCTAGAGAGGGGGTGGAAACAATATTGAGTAATGAATTTATGTGGATTTTTGAAAGGCAAAAAAAATGTTGAATTAGCTTAGATGAGAGGACTATACCAAGACATGTTGAACTGTCTATTAGAATATGTATACAATTTATTGAAATTGTTCATTTTCATACATCCATAATAAAGTAATCATCAAAATGATACCATTTAGTCATCAATTTGAAACTATTAAGTATCATTTTGTGTTTAATACACCAAGTATCAAGTTGCTAAATTGAAAGTATTAAAATGATATTAAGAGGATATTGAATTGATATTAACTTGTATCAGGCTGATACTTTTTTGTATTCATTTACAATGTGAAACAAAAAAATTGTAATACCAAAGAGACCCACAAAAATTTGAAAGGTACTTATGATAGTAAAAAAAAAAAAGGTGGGAGTATCGTTAACACTTACAAGGCTTTGAATGTGAAACATGATGCTAAATTTAAGGGCTTCATTTCAAAATCACAAGCTCTCTCAATGGTATATAAATTAGCTATGGCAATCTTTCAAAAGAAGAAAACTTACGGGGAGTAGAAATACCAACAACAAGATCACTTGCTACTGTGTCCTTTCTTTGTTTCTGTAACTCTTATTTATTGTAATGCTCCAAAGAAAAAATGAAAACAACTACAGTGGCAAAGGAATAACAGGAAGAAATAATAATCTCCATCATCCATCTCCCACACTCTTCCTACACTGTTCCTACACTTCTCCCACATTCTTCCCATACTCTTCCCACTTTGTTCCCAAACTCTTCCCCCACTGTTACCACACTTTTCCCCACACTCTTTCCATACACTTCCCACCCGGTTCCCACACTCTTCCAAGACTTTCCCCACACTCTTCCCACACTCTTCCCATACTGTTCCCACACTCTTCCCATACTCCTCCCACACTCTTTTTACACTGTTCCCTGACTTTTCCCACACTCTTCCCACACTCTTCCCGCACACTTCCCCACTCTTCCCACACTCTTCCAACACTCTTCCCATACTCTTCCCACACTCTAACCACACTTTTCCTGCACTGTTCCCACACTCTTTCCATATTCTTTTCACATTCTTCCCATATTCTTCCCACTTTGTTCCCACACTCTTCCCCCACTGATTCCACACTTTTCCCACACTCTTCCCATACACTTCCCACCCGGTTCCCACACTCTTCCAACACTGTCCCCACACTGTCCCCACGCACTTCCCACACTGTTACCACACTGATCCCACACTCTTCCCACACTTTTCCCACAGTCTTCTAACACTCTTCCCACACTGTTCCCACACTCTTCCCATACTCCTCCCTCACTCTTCTCACACTGTTCTCTGACTTTTCCCACACTCTTCCCACACACTTCCCACACTCTTCCCATACTCTTCCCACACTCTTTTAACACTCTTCCCATACTCTTCCCACACTCGTACCACACTGTTCCTAAACTGCTTCCACACTCTTCTCACACTGTTACCACACTGATCCCACACTCTTCTCATACTGTTCCCACACTTTTCCCACACTCTTCCCATACTCCTCCCACACTCTTCTCACACTGTTCCCTGACTTTTCCCACACTCTTCCCACACACTTCCCACACTCTTCCCATACTCTTCCCACATTTTTCCCACATTCTTTCCACTTTGTTGCCATACTCTTCCCACACTTTCCCACACCTTTCCCACACTGTTCCCACACTCTTCCACATTCTTCCCACTATGTCCCTACACTTTTACCACTCACCCACCCTCTACCAACCATCTTGTGTTTGAGTGTGACACTTAACAAAACAATATATGAATGACGTCAGCGTCACGTGACGCTGAAATCAAATTTTACTCCTACTAAAATCTTCCGTACCTAAATTATAGATGTTTCCCATCAAAAAACTCAGGCTGGGTTTGATGTGATTGGCTAAGGTCTTTTATTTTTGAAATATTCTACTGAAGTCTTAAGATTTTTTATAAAAATGTTTTTATGTTGAAGTCTACATCTCATAAACTATTTGGAATTTTACTTTACTAGCTCTTAACCAGGACTACAAAACACAGCTTTGAACCTCTCAACATCTCAAGCGTCGACGAACATGACATTTTAAGCTTTCGAACTAATATTTGTTGACATTGAAAATGTTAAGTATCAAATTAATACTTTTTCGTATCAAATTAAAATGCTAAGTATCAAATTAATACCCAAAACAATAATTTGATAATTTCTAGTATTATATTGATACCAAAAAACTGTCAGATAGGGTGGGTCCTTGAAACCAGAGAGATAGTTAGAGTTAATGTATGTGCATATATATTTTATGTGTAGTTTAAATATTAAAATCACATTTCGTTTCAAATATCGCATATGGGTATTATGTGCTTACTGCTTAAATCAGTCATTTAGTTTTATATGATATTATCTTACACAAAATCTGTTATTTTTTGATAGTTTTGGTTTTTTCCAGCATTTTCTAAGATCAGGTCTTTAATGTCTTCAAAAGGCTCAGAAGCGCTTATCTTATTATAAGAAAAGTAGTCGCGCAGTGAATCTAAATTTAGTAGGGTCTCTTTGGTTGATGGATGTTTTACACTAAAATCAGATTGAGCGAAGTTTTCCTTATCTTCAATTGGATTTTCCTTTTCTTCCAGTACGTCTGCAATAATATACTCGTCCGAAATAGTTCCAAAACAGATAAGATCATTGTCGCATTGAATGTATTCGGTGTCTAAAATGGATCATCCGAAGTTTTCGCGCTCTGCATCTGTCTCAGCAGCCATATCAGTCTCTCTAAAACGTTTAATTCTCATGCTTGCCTTTGTAAATTCCGTTTGAAAGTAGAAAAATCAGGTTTCATGGGCATTAAATATGCCATCTGGAGTAAAATTGTCCAGAATATGCGGCAAATGATTTGAGATAAATGCGACCGCACAACAAAATAAAGCTATCCTTATCAGCGGTTGTTGTGGTGTTGTGGCGTCTGCTTGTGTGATTGTACTTCAATCGACACGTCGGACGGATGCAATTACCAAAGCGTCTAAGTGTAACCAGTTTTCACCTATAGAAAAACTCATGAACAACATTTAAAAAAAACTTTTACACTTTTACCAGTCGTTCGTGTCAACTGTGAACTAAATAGTTCTTAAACTTTTCCGTTAACTGTAAACTGTTTCAACTTTTTCCCCCCAAAGAGCCTTTGATGTACTTACAAGTCACATTAGTCCATATGTGCCCTTTGTTTAGCCATCCAAATGACACAATAAAATTAGTTACACTCAATTTGACTGCTATTTCTTTTGCTTTTGCCTTTATAGTTGAACCAGAAGTAGTAATGTTTTGAGTTTGTGCCAATAAAAGCGCATTTTCTCTATGTCAGAGCCAAAGTTTTTTCTTGCTATTGAGTTTTACTAATTGAGAGATATGGAAAGAAGTGGAAAGTAAAATTAAGTGTGTGCTTTTAGTTATTGGAGCGCACGAATATAGGAATTAGTTTAGGTTGTTTTGTTGTAATGATTGTAAGGAGAGGCAGTTGGCAATTATGCATTCTTGAGCTAAAAGCCTACTGATGATTGAACCACTACTGATGATTGAACCACTACTGGTGATTGACCCACAAGGTTCAAGAAACAGTACTGTATAGGTAACCAGCTCTTTTTGGTGTAAAATGCATAAGTTGTTCACAGTTGTGAACAAAAGAAACTTTTTCGGACCTCGAGCCAGCTTAACTCGCTAATTAGGAACTAGTTTTGTACATAAGGACGTCGAAATCTGTTCGTCTATAAACGTTTCTTAATTGGATATAACACTGTATCCATATTTGTTAAGGACATTTGTTGTATAACCTAAGACAACTTTGATCTTTAGCTTGCTTAATTATATTTTATTTATAAGAAATTATAAAGTATAAGTAGAAAGATGTCAACTCAGCTCTTTCAGCTTTAGTCCACCCAATACCACTTTGTTCTTCACATTTTACTACACAGAGAATATAAAATTGGCTACACGGCGCATGTAGAAACGTCAATCCTTAACGAAACGTATTTCGCCCTGCTAAATTGCATACGCTAAATGTAGAATGCAGAAAGCTACACGCAGAAAAACTGCATGCAACATGTAGAAAAGACAAATGTAAACGCCGCATGTAGAAAACAAAAAGATACATTACACTTGTTGAAATGAGAAACGTAAACGCGGCATGTTTTCTACATAGCTACTCAAAAGTAATGGGTGGACAAACGTGTAGAAATCCTACATTTTGTAACGCTACTTTTGGCCGGGGTGTAGCTCGCCGGGGCAGGGGTCACAGAAATTTCTTTTCTTTGTTTTGTAGTCGGTGGTTGCTGTACACGAATTTCCCTTGAGTCCTCCCAAAAAGAACACGAGTGGCGGATCGATCGGGTCTCCAATGTCATTCTTTATTCAGGGGGTTCAATCTTTTCTTAACTTAGCTCTAACTCATATGACTTCTTCCTATGAGCGGTGGGGCGCCGTGGGGGCTCTCGTGCTGTCCTTTATGAGGCTGTCCGTAAGAGTAAAATTAGTTCCAGGGGTGGTTCGGCATTCGTTTATCTTCGTGACGATCGCCGCCGTCGATGAGCCGTTTTTCAGGGTCTTGGTACCCTGGGGGATCCTCGTGGTGTTGGGCTTCGATGGCACCGATGATGGTCTAGAGGCGGTGGGGTATTCTCCACGCGAGAATTATGATGTTCCTGGAACCGCTGAATCTTATCCACAGATGCGGGCGTACTCTGAGCCCCGAGATTGGGTATGAGGCGTATTCCCGGCGCGGATGAGGGTGTTCGCGGGCGCGGTGAGGGGTATGGACAGATGCAGGGCGCTCTCTGAGCCACGAGGTTGGATGCACAGCGCACTCCAGGCGAGGATTAGGCTATTCTGGGCAGAGGTGAGAGGTATGGACAAATGCAGGGCGCACTATGAGCCACGAGGTTGGATGCAAGGCGCACTCCAAGGGAGGATTAGGATGTTCTGGGCAGAAGTGAGGAGTATGGACAGATGCAGGGCGCACTCTGAGCCACGAGGTTGGATGCAAGGCGCACTCCAGGCGAATCTATGGTACTACGATGTTGAATGGCTTACCTGCACATTTTGAGCTCTGATCGAGAAGTGATCTCTCTGGAGTTTAAGTTCGTCTTATATAGCGCTCGCTCTGTTTTTGGCCTCACGCCACGTCGAGCAATATCCAAACGCGTTTGCTCATTTTGCTCGATACTTTCTCGATAGTTATCGATATTTTCGCATTAGGCGCCTTACTTGAAATAACAATGTCCGTTACCAGTTTGAATTTTAAGGGTGTGCTTATTTTTTATATTTACAACATTTTGTAGTTTGTGACTCGTCACAATTTTCTTGTAGATTTTGCATATTTTTTTTCTCTGTGTAGTGTTAGGGTCTGGAAAAGCATTTCGTTCTCTAATTAGTTTCATTTAATACCTTGTACAAAAGGTACAGAGGCACCTTATGCAGGCTAATCCACTTTATTTTCAATTTTTGTCAACTTAAATTTTGCAGGAAGATTGTTTAGACTCTCCATATTGTGGTGAATTTTGGTCAAATTTGGGGGGTTCTCCTTGCTGTGGTTTTTTATATTTGTGGTTTGTATGGGAAATACAATCCAGCGGTTGGCCAGGCACAGGTTGAGCAATAGGAAAAAAGGCAATCCGATAATTAGTTAGTTGAACTGCAAAGCATTCTTTAATTGACACGTGTCATTTCGACAAGAGAGGGCTTAAAATTATAGATAAGTTGTCATCGACCGCAATCGATGTATCGATAACTCAATATATGGCACTGCCCTCTGTATCGACTGTGTTTTCAGGGACTTAAATCACGAAGTCGCAACTCAGGTTTGCTACAATCTCTTTATCTTTATCGATTCATCAAGTTGATGAGGATCAGATGAACAAAAGTGAAGTTATAAGCAAACAAAAATTCTATGCCTCAGCGCTACCAGCAGCTGTTAAAATATTTACATAGAAAAGAGTGCAGGGGGACAGGGAGAGGCAAACATACTGAGAGAACTGCACCTAAAATGTAAAATGACTTTTTTTTTTGCTTGATTTTATATGAATCACAAAAATTTCTAGCATTTATCAGACCTTACAAAAAACAAAAAAAAATCGACTCAAATTCCCACTTCAAAATTAATCAAATGCCTTTTGGACCAGAGAATTGAAAGGGAGAGATCGAGTAGAGAGTGAGTAAGAAGAGGCCGTAATAAATTTGAAATTTCACTTACAAAAAGAAGGGGCAAAAACACACGCGAAGCAACAAAGTGGCAAATAAATTTGCACTTGCATCATCATGAAGAACCACACAGTGGCAACAACAAGAACAACAACGTCTACAATGGATATCCATGGCAGCCAGGGCGTCGGGTCCAATTGTTTTTACTCGCAGCTCGCCTGCGCGCCAATGTGTGAAAAACATGCCGCAAAATTGCCGAAAAGCCACACGCACACACACACTCGCACACAAATTGAGGCTGCTGTATTTTGCCCATTTTTGTAGTCAAATTTCGGGCCTCCCCCTCACACACACAACGCTGACGTCTTTTGCTTCGCGTACAACGTGGCGTATGAATATCTAAAAATTTTCGATTTTTATTGTTGTTGTTTTCAACTTGCGCAATGTTTACACACATCGAAACGGCAACAGCAGCCAAAGTCAAAATTCATGTAAAATGATGCGAGAGGCAGTCATCGGGGGTCTAAAAGGCATTTCTCATAGTTGTTGTGCATTAATTTTGCATATTGCAGACATATGTTCCATCCAAAAAAACACTCATAAGAGAGCGAGAGAGAAACAGCAACAGGCAGTTCCATATACTACACCCGTATGGCATCTATATTTTATACATATTTTTTTTCCCATACTGTCCAGTTTTACCTCGTTTGGCAATTGTGGCTGGTACGGGGCTGGCCAAGAAATTCAGCTGAAAAATCCGAAATGAAAGCGCACGCATTTGTGCAAATAAACAAACGATTGCCACCAGTTCTAGGTAGGAGGTGCTGGCTGGATCAAAACAATGCCAACTGGAAATGGACAGTGGGCAGTGAGCCTATTGTTAGTTAGTTTTCTAAAGCCGTAGAATGGAAAATATTTGAATATATGTTTGTTGTTGTTCTTTGCAAATTAAAACAGGCGAGGGCAGTGTGATGAGGCAGATGAATTTTTTGGGGTATTTGGAAATAGAACCTATGTAAGACCATTTGCTGTGTAAATGACTGAAAAATGTGGTCCTTTACATAAGAAAAGACAAACCACGTGGTGGTTTTTGGTTCACCTGAAATAGAATCATTAATCGATTCATAAACCGAATAGCAACTGGTAAGCAGGGATTGGAAAGGTACTTGATTTTCTTACCTACACTGAGAAAAAAAAAATCAATTTAAATTATAGATTGAAAATCTCGTTTTCGAAAATCTTGCATTCTTATAAAAACAATATTGAAAAACCTTGAAATGAGATTAGAAATCTTAAAAAACAAGATTTATCATCTTGCAACTTATCAACCATTCTACAGTTTTCTGTAAAGCTTCAGTTGAAAAATTTTATGTTATATATAGATTTATTTTCGGTTGCAATGCAACCCACCCCTCCTGGGACTCGAACCACGACCTCTTCATTCTAAGACACAAAGTTGAAGCTTTTGGCACGGCCGCTTAGCTGGCAACCAGTTGCAGTATAAGAACTCAGCCTGCAAAAACCTCGGCTCTTATACTGCGACTGGTTGAGCCTAACAATTGACTCTCGATTGTAAAGCCAGCTAAGCGGCTATGCTTGTGTGTGTTCAGTCCCCAGAAGCTACTGCGGATTAATAATTTACATTTGTATAAGTTTTTCAGAAAGATGAAAATGTAACTAAAACAAAGTTTAGTTATGTCACTGCTTAGTCACTGTCAAGTCACTGTTAAGTCACTGTAAACTCACTGCTAACAGACTGTTAACCCCTCTTTCCACTTCGTTTGGGCACATATCTTGTCCAGAGAGATTGTCGTGGTGCACTAGTTTCCGTTGTTTCTGTCAAAATATTCTTAAAGTCGTCTTTGAAAAACCCCTATCGATCCCTCGTTAACTAGTTTTTCTGAGTGGCCAGATTTGACAGTTTTGATAAACTTAAAGAAACCCCTTTTTCCTCTAATCCAACTTCAAGAGACAAAAAAAACCTTAATCGAACCGGTTCTAAGGGGAACAGCTATGGACCCCTGGAACGAGTGAATGAAGTGATCTAATTCCAAAGGACTTTTTACAGCAGCGATGGTCACAAGAAACATATACGAGCCGAACGCATGTCGAAGCTGATTAGAGGAGAGCAAAAAGCCTTTCAGTCGCTGGCTAGCCTTTGATGCAGTCAGGTCGAAGCAAATTAACGGCGGTTTTTTTTTCACACACTAATACACTCTCACTTTTTGGCCTCGTTCTCGTTGACCAACGCTGTTTTACAGGGTACTTTTCACTCTTTCTTCGGAGTTTCTCTACGAAGACTAAAAAAGATTAGTCAGCTGTTCGCTCTGTGGACGCATTTGGTTATATTTCAAGCTTACAAGGAGTTCATTCAAAAGCAAGTTTCCCAGAAGTATATGATTCCCCTCCTCATGACTATTCTTATACAGTTACTATCGATGCATCGACGGCACTTGCATAGAATTATGTTAAGATTATGCTTACAACATGCTCTGTCATAGTTGACATTGATGGACGCCTCAGGAGGTTATTTGCCACAGGGTGCCTCGAGTGATCATATAGTTAAGCTTGACCGCAGCCGCAGCGAGCAAATGATTCGCAAGAGAATATTATCTTGGGTTATAATTATCTCATCTCTGTCGAATTATGACACCGTTTGGTCTCGTTTTAAGACAATAATCTTGGTTTTAGATTGATTTTTTTTCTCAGTGTAGGTAAGGTACAAGGTAAACGTCAAAAAATATACCTAGGTAAGGTTCTTTACGGTATTTCCAGTACCTAGGTAAAGGTAAAGGTACAAAAAAAGGTACTTTTAAATTAAAAAGCATGGTTCATCCATTTTTATTAGTTATGAATATTATAAACAAAACAAATTTACTTCATTGCAAACATTTTTAGAGTCATACTGAAAGTGCTTAAATCCAAATATACGGTTTAAAAATGGAACATTTTGATTTCTTATGTTGTTATATTATTAAAATGTTTCTTATATACTGTCTTGCTTTTTATACCCTTGCAAAGCGTATTCTAATTTTGCCCAGAAGTTTGCAACGCATAGAAATATTCATTTCCGACCCCATAAAGTGTATATATACTTGATCAGGGCGACGAGCTGAGTCGATTAAGTTTTGTCCGTCGGTCTGACGCAAACTAGTCTCTCAGTTTTAAGGCTATCGAGCTGAAATTTTGCACAGAGTCTTCTTTTTACTGCACCCTGCTAATATATCGGCACCGACCGGATCGGATGACCATATCTTATAGTTGTCATAGGAACCATTGGTCAAAAAATGGGTCTTAGGGAGAAAAACTTTTTTGTTTTCAATGTCAGCGTCCTAAAACTCGGCCATTATTGATATTATTTGCTTTCCAACAGATTTGCAAACTTTGGTCAAAATCGGATGACTATATCTTATAGCTGCCATAGGACCGATCGGTCGGAAAATGGGTCTTAGTGAAAAAAACTTTTTTGTTTTCATGTAAATTGTACTTAAGGTCGGAGATTCTTAATATTAAGTGCTTTCCAACTAATTTGGAAAAGTTGATCGACATCGGGTGACTATATCTTATGGTTGCCATGGAAACAATCGGTCGAAAATGATTCTTAGTAAGAAATTTGTTTTGTTTTTAATGTAAGCGTCCTTAAACTCACTGATAACTAATTTTATATGCTTTCAATTACAAACGAAAAATTTGGTCGAAATCGGATGACTATATCTTAAGGCTGCCATAGGACCAATCGGTCGGAAAATAAGTCTTAGTGAGAAAAACTTTTTTGTTTTAAATTTTATCTTTCTTAAACTCGGCGATTGTTAATTTGATACGTTTTCAAAAAGATTCGCGAAATTTGGTCAAAATCAGATGTTTATCTGTCGGAAAACGGATTTCAGTTCGAAATTTTTTTATTTTTATGTAAGCGTTCTTAAACTGTGACATTTCAAAAACAGCATTTGCAAAAGTATAAAAACTTTGGCACAGACAAAGTTAGCTTGGCCTTCTCGCTTAACATAACAAAAGTTTCAAATATTTCGTTACCTAGTCTGTTTCTTTTTGGTGTATGGCCTCCACAGCTAAAAATTCTTTAAACTGGGGCAAAGGTAGGCAAAATGGTATTATACTTAAGAAAACATTGCAAATATTTATATAATTAACCATGGGTTAGGTTAGGTTAGGTTAGGTTGCAATGGTTGAAATGAGAAGATCCCATTTCTTCACTTAGGCCATCGAGGGCCCGTTGTGGTACCATATAACCCTTACTACGCTGGGGTTGTAGAGAGGAGGGTCTGTCCCGTTAAACCATTTAGAAAGTAGCACAAATTTTAGCAGAGGGGCAACACCTATTTCAGAAATGTCTAATGTCGTTTAGGAAAGGACTTCCCAAAACTGCGAGTCGCCTTCTGCTGAGAGCTGGACAGTGACAGAAGAGGTGCTGTACACTCTCCTCTTCATTCACTGAATTGCTGCTTGTGCAGAAGTCACTGTGCATGATGCCAAGCCTCGCGGCGTGTCTTCCGATTAGGCAGTGTTCAGTAAGGGAAATGTTCTCTCTTTGTTGACTAGATCTGTTAATATTGAGAGTAGGCCATGTAAGCCTAGATACTTCACACGTGTGAATCGTTTGCCATCGATTTATGGTTATTCGACAAGTTGTTTCTTTTGTTTGTAGCTTAAAGGTCGCATGTGGCACCCCTATGTTGTTTCTATCCGGTAGCAGCTGATTGGTAGTGCCAAGTCTAGCGAGATGGTCGGCCATCTCGTTGCTTAACTTCGTTAATTAACTATAGATTCTATCGATTTGGTATTATCGGCAAGATAACCGATACTTTCGCTTTCATTGATTCGTAGGAAGAGTAACTATTTGGGGGAACCCTCTAGCGGAAAAAAATTGAAATATATGATATATTATTGTGTGTGGTAGAGCGCCATCTTGTTGAAACCAGTAGTGTACAATACGCTTTCGACGAACAATTGGCATCTAAAAATTGGTTGTCATATCGCGATAAAGCTCCTGATTAACGTAAAAATTAGCTCAAACAGCCAAAGGAGGGCCAGGGCCAAGCTTCTCTCGATCTCTTGGCCATCTTCATCTTTGAAAAAGAACGGCTCAATAACCATTTTATTACAAACGCAGCACCAAACAGTGACCTTTTCAACGTGAAGAGGTACCTCTAGCACATCTTAAAGGGATTTTCAGTGGCATAAATACGGCAATTTTGTTTGCTCAATGTGAAATGAGCTTCATCGGTCATGATGTTGTGTTTTCACAATTGACTTGTTTTGTTGAATGTAAATTTCCACAATCTGAGAGCGTTTGCGTGGCGTGTGCTGTTCCATGGTAAAAATCTACGTAAACTGACGCTTCAAACGAGCTATGTAAGCTATTAGTCAATCTCGCATCGCTGTCAAAAGTTATAGTGTTGCCAGATGGGTCCGTGGAATATGGCAGCAGAAATCAAAAGTGTTATCAGTCTCTTATTCTCTTGTTTATACGTTTCAATTAGTAAAATCAGCAACAAAAATGTCAAAATTAACAATTTTTAGCCAAAAACAGAAAAGGTTGAATTTACAATTTTTCGTTTTGTTTTGTTCTTTCTGTATTTGCAAAAATATGCATATAATCTAGACAATATTGAACTATAATTATTGAGTTTTTGTAGGGATCGGCAAAGTGAACAGAAAAGCTGCCACTGGCAACTGAGCAAACCTTTGTATACTTACACAGAGAACAAACACAGAGCTTTCAAAAGCTTCTTTGCTCGGCCGCAGTCAACGCATCAAGCAATAACATTGATAACTTTTTGCTGCAGCTTTTAAAATTCTTCCCACCCCCGAACTAAGTACATACATTTTCTCCAGCTTTTTATAAACTTTGTGTAATTACTTGTTTTTTTTTTTTGTTTTTAAACACAGATTTTGTCCTTCTCACTATCATTATCATCATGTTGCATTTTCCTACACACATCCTCACCTCATTCTCGAGTCAAAGACTCCGGCGCACGCCTCATTAGAACACCTTTCAGTTTGCTATGTAATTTTCGCAACATTTTTAATGGCGTGCGGGTACGTTTTGGCACTCGAGTGACCGTGTGCGTTCCTTCCCCCATTTGTGGTGGCCGTGTTGCGTCGCACGCAAAACTATTTAGAGAAGTGTCATGAAATGTCTGCATTTGCATTTGGCCATTGCAACAATTTCACCATCCTCGTCGCAGCTGTAGCTGGTGCAGTCACACGCCTGCCGGACACCATCCCATCCCCCATGTGCGGCGCGGGCGTTGATAAATTACAAAACATTGCATTTGGCTATTTTAAATGTGGCATAAAATTTGCATTTGATATTTATTTTTTGATTTTTTTTTAACGCCAACTTTCGCTTGAAGCTGTCATCAACGGAATCGAGGTTGATTCTCTTGCTAAAAAAAAACAAACATCCTAATCTTCCCGTGGAGCAAGTGGGCGTAGGCGTCTCTTTGCTTGGCTGTGTAAAACTGTGTCAGATTCCTCATTAACTTGATTTTGTTTTCGAGTGCATGAGACATTTTTATTTTCTACTAAACAAAAGCCCCCCAAAACGCAAATAGAAAAAAAAAAGAAGAAATTTTGTTTGTTTGGCGTTTTTGTGATTTATTTACGCTTTGACAAATGCACAAAAATTTGACCATGGTATGTCAAGAAGTGTGGTCATTGTATTCTTAATGTCGCTTCGATATAGATAAATGGCAAACAGGCGGGCCCACCAAATGAGGAACGAGAGATGGATTAAACAAACAAAAAAAAAAAGGCTGTACTGATATGAGTGAATAATTGACATGAAGAGAAGGTGTTACAGCTTATGCTTTTTTTCTAGAACGAACCATTTGGAATTATATTTGTCTAGAGTAGGTCTTGAACTAAGAAATTGACTTAAGATCTTCATGAGGTGATAAATATATACCAAGGGTAGAAGCTGTGATCTCTGCTCCAAAGAGAACCACCTCGTTAGGGTATGTCCCCAATTTCAACAAATGACATTTAGTGACAGATCTAACTACATTAAGCAGAAGAAAGTTTGCCTAAATTGTTTCGCAAAGGACCATCAGCTACACATGCAAGGGTCGGCACAATACCCTACTCCACCGAAATAATTCCTCTACTGTTAGCACTAATCCTACACAACAATCAAATATACAGTCCACTTCATCCCAACAACAAGCAAACGTTCTAAACTTTTTCGCAGGTAACAACCCAAGGCACCGCCATTGTCCATATTTCTCACTTGGGTGTTAACTAAAGTTGCCTTAACAAACAGTTCAGGCTTAAGTTTCCGGGCTGAACGAAGCCGTTTCTGTCCAAACACGGAAACTTTGCCACTTCCAAATCGTTCCGGTAAAGAGACCAAGATTGCAAATCGAAGTGTCCGCATATGTACTTCCTAAACTAGCGGGCATCTTCCTTTAACAGATCTGCCTAACATCCAGTAAGCCGACCCCTCGTCCTCAAAGAGTTCACAGGTGAACGTGCTAATAGGGGCAGATGGTCTTCCATCCATTCTTATGAGTGGTTTCAAATCAAAAACAACAAAATTTTGGAAGGTGGAGGATCTACCGAGCAGTGTGCCAAAAGAGTCCGACACTTTCTGTGAGCAGAATTTCAAAAAGACGACAGTGAGGGACAAGTACGGTATATACATATATGGTGACCCTTCCATTCCGTGATCCTGAAAATATCAGCTTGGGTCATTCAAGATCCATTGCGATAGCGCAATTTCTAAAAAACGAGAATCCAAGCAAGAGTATGATGCCGTTATTCAAGCATACTTGAATCTTGGCCATATGAAACAAGTTCCTTCCGAGTTCAATTCGCAAAACTTCTACCATCCTCACCATGCGGTTATCAAACCAGAAAGCACTACGACGAGAGACCCTGTCGTTTTCAATCCAGGTCCTGTACTCCAATCAGACCTCACCCTTCAACTCCTTAAATGGCGCTTTTTCCGATATGTCTTCAATGCTGACATCACGAAAATGTATTGCTAGATTTTGGTCCATTCCAGCGAATCTTATTTCGCGATCAAAATGGTGCTATATGCGACTACGAGCTGAATACTGTCACCTTTTGTGTCAATTGTGCTCAATTTCTAGCAATCCGTGTTCTCCATCAGCTGGCAGAAGATGTAAAAGCGGATTATCCCCTAACAAGTGACATCAGCTCACGCTGTATGCTCATTCCAAAGAGCAGACAATTTCTGCCATCCAAGAGCTTCGAAATGCGCTCGATTCCGCTGTTTTCCCTCTGAGGAAGTGGACATCCAACGAGAAACACGTTTTAAGGCAAATTCCAAAGGAACACCTCCTCCGAGCTGACTTCTTAACAATTGAAGAAGCCAGCGTAGCAAAGACGCTTGGAATTCGATGGCAAGCGAACTCAGACGAATTTTTATCTTCGCCTTCTGAACTAACTAAGAAGGCTTGGCACAGATCCCTCGATTGTTTGCTCTGGTAATATTGGGCATTTTCTGATGAAGTGTATAATTGGTTAAGAGTGCAGTTTGTATCGGTTCGCTTTATATTCGGCTTGCATTTTAGTCCCAATGTTCGCCTCGTGCCATCAAAATCATACGGATCTGACTTGTGGTAAATGCCAAGCGGATATCCCATACGCTGCCGCTCCAGCTATGGCCGCCGTTGCTGCCTCTGGTGTTGGGGCTCCTGCTGGCGATTCCTCTGATGGATACGTTGCTCTCGCTGCTGGCGCAGCTCAGGGTACTCCAGGGTACTGCAAACGTGAATCCACCTCAATTCGTTAGCGGTGCTGCTGATGCTCCTCACATTCGGATTCAATTAAATGGCATGCCTCTGGTTCCACCAGTGGGTACGGATTCTATCCCCACCGTTAGCGCTTTAATCGGAGTGCCAACTTCTAAATCTATTTTTGTTTCTCGACTCATGCCTTCGGTTCGGAAGAACTTGTGAGGCGTTACATTTGTTCTAAACTTAACATTTCTGAATCCAGCAGTGTGAAAAATTTCTACCTTTCAGATTTTGCTCCCTGACTTATATATTGACAGAGCCTTAGATCCATCGTTCTGGCCTGAGCACATTTTCGAAGATAACTCTAATCATAAATAAGGCCCTCCAACATCGGCCCACATTTCAAAAAACTAAAATCTTCATTTTCCATATGCTATCAAAACGTCAAAAGCTTACGCGTTAAGCTCAGCTCCTTACATACCAACCGTGCTTGTTCTATGCAAGATGCTGTTGCTTTTATCGAAACTTCTCTCTATGACAACATTTCTAATCATGAGATCCTAGCGGATTGCTACTTTATTTATAGATTTGGTCCTTTTGGTTGATGCAATTTTGCCGTCCCAGCAGATTCCTTGCGATTTACCGCTCAACATAGAGTTCGTTGCAGTTAAAACTCAAACACACGATTCATACATTTTCTTAACGTGCTCTTATATTCCTTCTGCCTCCGACCTTGCTTTTTAGTTGCTTCACGCCGAACACATACAACGAACTGTGGTACTAGTGGTCGTCGGGGATTTCAATATACCACATATCTCCTGGACTTCTTATGACAATTCCGATTAATTCCATTAGCAATGTTTTGCACAGACTCCTTGATCTGGTATTCGTTTCCGATGTTCCCAATTCAATGGTATCCAGATATCCGCCTCTATCAACCCAGCAAGCATTTTATAAAATTTCTGATCACACTCGAGTCTTTTTCGAGTCCTCAGTCTGATTACAATAGTCATAAATGCGCTCGTTTTCTGATCATAAATGATACTTTTGTCGGGAGAAAATGGTACCCTAGCCGCGATTCTTCTTGAAGAGTCGTTTAAAACCCGTTTTTCTGATAAGTTTCGACTCATTTTCGAGTCATATTTCCAATTATTTGCGAGTCTTTTTCGTCGAATTTGAACAAATCACATTTTGAGCATATGTATGACTCATTTTCGAGTCTTCCTTAGATCGCACATGAAATTAATCTCTTTTTAAACATCAAAAGGCATCGAAAAAGACTCAACAAGGTGATTCTTGTTAAAATGATCCTTCAATGCAAGGTGGGACACTACAAATTGATTCCGAGCTAGATATACCAAGCACCACCTCTCCATTTTTCCTGAATATTGCATCCTTTTGCTTCCAAAGGTTGATTTTCTATGCCTCAATGAGGCCTTATCCAGGGCCGACTGGTCTTTCCTGGACGCATCTCAGGATATTGAAAAAAACACGAACGCTTTTTACAAAGTTATTTATACAGTGTTTAATGAATTTGTGCCCCTTCAGGTTCCTTCTCCCCCATGGTTCACCAGAAGTTTATCTAACCTTAAAAATATTACTTTATAGATCTTCCTTTCTACGCTTCTATGTGATTCTTGGATAAAACGTGTTCTATAGAATGCATCCATTTTCGATCATAATGATCTTAATAGCAACCAAATTTACTTTTAAAATAAGTACAAAATATGCTTAATTCAAGTCTAATAAATTCTAAAGTCAATCCTCATACATTCCTTAAGCAAAACAAAAGTTCATAAAATGGATTTCATGTCCTTAAGCCAAAATATTTAGTACTTGTACTAAGAACGCTCTTTTCTTACATTATTCGGTTTGCTGTAAATACGAAAAGTTTTTGATTCAAGAACATTTGTGCTCGTTTTAATATCATTCCCAGTTGTTTTTCGATGCTAGAATGTTTCATAGTTAATATAAGTACATTCAAGAATCAAAACTTACTTGAAATTTTAAGTACTAAACACAATAAATTCTATGCCAATTGACCTAGAACTCAGCCAGACTTTTTTCTTGCTGAGTGCATATTCCCAGATATTTGTAAGTCTTAGCCATATGCAGCTTTTCATCCTACAAATGCCATTTTTCGTTTGCAGCCAGCCTCCTTCAGTACTTCTTGGACTTATCGTAGTTTATTTGAAGCCCACAGAGTTTACAGTGCACTTGTAATGCGTCATCTGCTTGCAGAAGGACTTTTATTTTGCGACAGTTTACCTAGATTGTCATAAAGCCGATTTCACATCTTCTACATTGGGCTATCTGTCACATAAACTAACTTATAACAGAGTCAACTATAAGTTTATCTGATACATAGCAGCTAACTGGAAGTAGAAAGGGCGCGCGCACACATGCGACTGAAAGATGAACCGACTTAAGGCTGATCTTAACAAACAAGCACGCTCCGTTGTTGCAAGTGTAGACAACAAGCACTGGTTTGATCTTCAGAATTCAGTTGTAAGCTCATCTTTTTCGGAATTAATCAAGCATGTTTGTTTATTTCGGCTTGTTGATGTACTAAAATATCATGGTCAGCAGTCAGTTCATCTTTCAGTCGCATGTGTGCGTGCGCCCTAAGTCGTTTAAATATAAGTAGAAGAGGACTGAACTTAAAAGGCAATCTTGCTTGACTCCAGATTCTGTGGGATGCTACCCCGTCCCATTTTGCAGCTTCGTTTACACATTACATTTTCCGGAGCGTGTCCGTCTACCGTCTAACATCAATGTTAACTTAACATACTGTTAATGCTCTGCAAACTAATTTTTGGCTGGATACATTAACACAATTTCTTTCCCTTTTTCCTTTTGTGAAAAAACACTCTCCACACCTTAACCAGACCTTGCGGCCCCTGGCTGGCATTGGCCTCCATTTTAGTGTTTTGCATTTTTCATGGAAATAAGTTCAAAATCAAGGTCAATGGGCATATTTAAATCATCATTTTATTGGTCATGCTACACGACCTCAAGCAATGCCGCCATGAATACAAATTGTTCCAATTTTACAATAAAAACTTCATGGCATTTCATTTCAATAATGCAGTTTGGATGGAGAGCAGAGAGAACTGTCTGAAATTGTCTGAAACTGGCTTATTAAATAAATAAAGAAAGAAAGCAAAAGGAGACCGAACACATGTTGCACGGCGGGGGCAACGTCGGAAAAACTTCAACTAAATTGCCAAGAAAAATATTTTCCAATAAGCCAGAAAGTAAAATGAAAAGAATTTAAGCACACGGCACATAAAGGAGAGAAATAACGGAACGAAGACAAACAATTTGTTTATCACAGCGAAAGGAACACCTGCAGATTGCTTTGTTCTCTCTCTCTCTGGAAGAGATTGGAATGCAGCATTAGGTTGCTAGGGAACAAATCTTTGCGGTTATTAGAAAATAAGCCAAGCTGAGAGTAGACTGATTTTTTACCCAGCAAATCACTTTATACAAAGCGTTAAAGCGATGCGAACCAGTTTTCACCTACTTCGTGCAAATGTTATTCAAGAATTACCCTAAAACAGGGTTTGTCAGTAAGAGCGAGACCAAAAAGTGAAAGAATATTGGGGTGCGACGAAAACTAGCTGTTTGCTCTCTTGGCACAAGCCTCATAATGCGTTTAGTATTAAGAAATAATTGAACTGAATAATTAAAATAACAATATTTGGCTGTAGTTTGATTATACTCAATGTTAGTTTCATTATACTCTTGCAGAGGGTATATTAAAATTTTCCGGATTTTTGTAACGCTTAGAAGGAAGCATCTCCGACCACATAAAGTATATATATACTTGATCAACATGACAAGCTGAGTTGATATAGCCATCGTCCGTCTGTCGTTCGTAGCGTGCTCGATTTTTGCAAGAACTTGCGTAACAGTTCTAATGTCGCTTAAGTTTAACGATTCTATTCGATTTAATTCATTTTTATACTCTGTACCGAAGGTACTTAGAAGAGTATATTAAATTTGTGCAAAAGTATGTAACAGCCAGAAGGAATCGTTTCCGACCCTATAAAGTATATATATTCTTGATCAGCATCAACAGCCGAGTCGATATAGCCATGTCCGTCCGTCCGTATGAACGAAGAGATCTCAGAGATGGTAAGAGATAGAGGTTTGACATGTATGGAACATATATTTCTTACACTTGCAGGCAGATCAAGTTATTTTTCCATTTTTACCACGCCCCCTCTCGCCCCCGCAATTTGGAAAAAACGTCATATCTCCCTCAGTTTTGATGATAGATTGTTCGTACCTTCTAGAGATATCTAGTTGCCATAATTATTTATCGATTTGCTGAAGGAATGATAAAGATCGGATGAACGATACACAAGTTATGAGCAAAAAAAGTTAAGTTGAGTTAAGTTAGATTTCATGGTATTCCATCTCGTTGGACAAACACCCTTAAGACTTAAATCAATGAAAGTGTTTTCTCCGGATCTCTTGAAGTATTTGGCCAGTTTTCCACATATTTTATCCATTTTTAATAATTCTGGAACATGCTTAAATGTTTTTCGACAACATTATTCAAAAGGTGGTTGATGCAATGAATGTGGGCATATTCTTTTAATGCAGATATCATGTTTGACGCACTATCTGTAACTATAACCGCATCATCTAACTGCAAGTCAAAAGCTACTAAACAATTTTTAACCTTATTACGAACAAACTGTCCTGCAAATAAACAAGATTAAAAAGACAAAAACAAATGACCATTTAAGGTTTATTTTAAGCGTACCTATTGCAGATTCTTCATTCATGCCCTTCATTGCTAACAGGTGGTTCTTAATAGTACCATTACATATATAATGCAAAGTTACGCATATGTAGGATTTTTGGATAAAACTGTCCGTCCACGCGTCTGACGTGATTGCATATCCATTACCTTTTATTAATGATATTTCCTCCATCCTTTTTATAGAGGTCCGTAATATTTCATTATACCGTTGTTGGATGAGGGAGCAGTTGGTTGACGTTAATATTAGTTCCAAGACGACTTCCAATTTCAAGGGCAAGTGATATGAGGTCTTTAATACCAGAATCGCTTATGACTAGACATCGGATTTTGCATATTTTGAACCGCATGTCCGATCAATGATCTGAGTCCGCTAAAAACAATTTTGCATAAATTGCATATTTGCATAAAAAAACGTAACGTTTCAGTGCTAACAATTTTCTGATTTTGTTGCAAATCTGTTTGAACTTGTAAATCAACGTCACCAATTCAACTTGTAATCAATTTTAATGCCGAAAATGAGTGATAAAAACACATTTTAATTCAAAAATGGCTAAGAGATTTGCCATCAAGCTGTTTTGCAATACATATTTACATACCAGGCATCCGGAGTGCGTTGCTGCGCCCCCTTTAGAATTTTAAACACAATCTATCTATCTATCAAATCTTCATGATAATCTAAACTCGTTAAATTTTTTTTTCCAATTTCACGAGTTTTTGGTTCGTATGATCTTCAGCTCCTATTTATCCGTCGATATACCCGTCTTCGTGTCAATCTAGAATCATATAAGAAATTTGCAAATGTTCAAGTTTCTTTAACCCGATTGACCAACACCTCCTATTTACCAGTCTTTAATTAGCAACTATTAAATCTTCATGATAATCTGAACTAATCATAAAATTTTGTATATATCCGGATTTTTGGTCCGCTTGATCTATCTTATCTATCTATCTTGACCCGTCAATTTACCTGTCTACATTATAAAGTTCGCAACTTTTTGGACCGTTGGATTTAACCATTTATACGCGTCCACAATTGCCATCTATCACATCTTAATGATTCCCAAAACTCATAAAATTTTGCAAATTTCGCGAAAAATCAAAATTCAAATCGCGAATTTTTTTAACAGTTCGATCTGCACTTCCTATATTTACCCGTCTACTATTGCCGTCTATTAAGTCTTCATATAATCTTTGGTCATATGAAAAATTGTCAAATTTTTATATGTTCAATCCACGCCTTTTATTTACCAACGCCTGCGCTTTTGTTAATACTCAAATGAAAATTTGACAAATTTCGCAGTTTTTGGTGTAAGCTTCTTATATACGCGTCTTCAATTGCCATCTATCTAACCTTCATAGTTATCTTAGGTCCTTTAAAAATTTGGCAAATTTTGAAATTTCGCGATTTTTTTTGACCATTTGTTCCACATCTCCTTTATTTACCCGTATACTCTAGCCGTCCAAAATTTTTTTTATAAAAATCTGAATTAATGAACAATTTAGAAATTCCCCAATATTTAAGAACTTTCAAGGTACACCTTTCCGTTGTTCGGTCTACAACTTCCATTTAACCATATAATAGTTGCCATCTATATATACTTTTTAATAATCTAAGCTCAAGAATGATAATTTTTGTAAATTTCGCCATTTTTATACATTTTTTATACATTATACATATTATATTTATTGCATATTTTGCATATATTGAATATGCAGTTTCCAATGTAAAGTGGGTTATTAAATTAGCATAATTCCAAATTTTCACCTCAATCAACCTTTATTTAAAAAAGTGGATAAAATCCGATGTCTACTTATGACACTGAATGGCCCACAATTTTGAATGAACCACTTCATCACAGTCGTTTCCGCATCTACTTGTATAGTAGGTTCATGCCGGGTACCAATCCCTTTTATTTTGTCGATCCTATAGCATTTATGTTGAACTAAATTCGACGTGGACGCATTATATTTAAAAACACTTGGGCAAGTTCGGCACATTTCATTTCTCGTCTCTCCAAGTACATGACCAAACACGTGCCACACCTTGCTTCTACCGTGTTTTCCGCTAATGCTATATAGACCACTACTAATGTTTGCTCGTATATCACTTATTTTTCCAGCTGGTGGCGGACTCCTAAAGAACATATTTTTATATCAAATTAATTAAAATGTGTTCTTGTTTACTATTTTCGCGTACATTACTAAGCTTAAGTATATATTACATCACGAGAATTGTTCTCTATTTTTCAATAATTGCTAAATTAGTAGAAGGAAAATGACAAGGAAATCAACAATGCTAACACGAACTGAAACATAAGTATTTAAATAAAAGTGTGAAAGCGAGACATACGAGATAACAAGAATCACACGGCAACTAAACTTTGACTCAATGAATCTTCGAATTAAATGAAATGAAATAATTCAATAAGAGTTGTTTCGTTTCGACATATGAGTTGTTTCGATAGTGTGCACAGTGTGATTGCCTGCTGTTAACGCGGTTTAGTGTGAACTCGTGCAGACTCTGTCTGTCCGTCCATTTGTTTCTACGCGAACAAGTCCCTCAGTTTGGAAGTTATCAAGCTGAAATTTTGCACAGAGTCTTCTTTTGGCCGCACGCTGCTAATATGTTGGAACCACCCGGATCGGATGACTAATTCTTGTAGCTGCCATAGAAATGATCGTTCGAAAAATGGGTTTTTGTGAGAAAAACATGTTTGTTTTCAATGTAAGCGCTCTTAAACTCAGTCATTATTAAAATTATATGTTTTCAAACTGATCTGCGAAGTTTGGGGGAAATCGCTAACCTTTGAAGCGAGCTCTTTCAAGTGTATTGAAACTTCGGCACAGACAAATTTATCTTTCCTTACTCGTTTTTATTTCATTCTTCCTTTTTTTGATTAAAACGAACTTAAACTTAAATCTATTTCGGTTAAACTTAATTGTGGTATGGACTTTTTCTCTATTTCTGCATAATTTGCATAAAAATAAAATTGAACAATTTTGGTATTAAATTGTCTCTTTGTCATCTCCCCCCACCCCATGTTTTTAGCCTTTGCCCTGGCATTTCTGTTAGTCTTTCTGGGGGGCAATTAAAGTCAGTCTCTTGTCTGATAACTTCATTTCCGTTGAACAAACAACAACAGCTGTGTGCGAAGTTAGCACGCACACAGAGACAGATTAATAAATTGTCAAGCGCAAGCAATGTGGGTCAAAATATGGCTGGCTCCTCTTTTCTATTTTCTCTCTATTTTCTTTTTCTTTCTTTTTGTTTTTTTTTTGCCTATATAAATAGCAGCTTCTCGTATAAAGTTGAAACAGGTGCAGTGAAAATGTTGGATTTTCTTTTGCTTGGCTGGCTTGCATGTTTGTGCACTTGTCCGCTGGCCTTTGGCACTTGGCCCTTTCCCATTTTTGCATGTGTCAGCTCACAGAATTGCATTTTACACTCACTGACATGCACTGACTGACCGGAGAACAAATCTCTAGAAGCTTGCAGGCGGCACGTTACCTTTTAACTTTTCAATTTCATTCACAAATCCCTCTTCACACACACACACACACACGCACACTTGCACACGCCAGTTAGGTGGCAGGACAATGCAATCAACATAAATACAAATCCCTAAACTATTTTAATGTCAACTTGACCTTCCTCTAAATAAAAAGAGAAATGAAAAGGGAAGCCATTTCTCCTGTTCAAAGGTTGACTGGTCTCGTAATGAAAAAGTTTTCCCGCAAACTTGAAAAGGCTTTCAAAAAGTGAAGAGTTCAAGCTAAAAACGCATACAAACTCATTTTTGGCCATTGGCCAAAGTTAACAGCTAACTGGTCGTATACGTTATATAAACGACCTGCAATGCTGCCTGGGCATCTATCTCTGGCATCACATCAAAAGCTGCCGAGTTAAGCCCCATGGAAATGAACCTGAAAGGTGTTAACTTGAGTTTGGGCTGTCTCGCTGGGAATTTGGCAGAGAACTCTTGAATATTTGAAGATTGATGTGCACTTTTTATTAAATTTCATATACAAGACAACAAAGTGATAACTACTAATCATAAATGAATGATGGCTTTTAAAACAAAATTATTATTCCGTGTTCGCTTTTCCCCTTCACAAACGGGGACTTAAACCGGTTATCATTCAACGGAGCCAATAAAATCCTTAACCTATCATATAGCGTACCGACATACATGCTAGCCATAGAGACGGGGATGGAGAATGGATACATCTTGACCTTATGTACTGCAGTTAAACTACGAACTATAACTAAACTATGTTTAAAATGTATATATTAGAGCTGGTCAATTTTTTTCTCTACCAAGCGGTTGTCAAAATCATAATCTACCACGAATTCTAAGAAGGTTTGCCCAAGAAACCATGAGGCTAAAGTCAAAATCGAGCTTTATCTTTTTAACGAGAAAGTTTTCGTATTTCAAATTGATTGTGTATCGGTATACGAGTACCGATATGTTTGGAACCTAAAAGACCGAAAACAACCTAAACATTGTACCGGTACAGTTTCGGTGATCAATTTTTCTGAGCTTAAAACGTTTTCCAAATTGAAGTCTTTGGAATTATTTGAAAATGACCGCCAAGATGTATAAATGTATCGATATTTAAGTGTTAAGGTATTGGTAAAAAATCGAATTATGGTCACACTGTATAGAGAATGGACGATGACAAAACCGAAAGTGGAACGCAGTAGATAGTAGAAGTTGGACGAATACAGAAGCTGTGATTAAAATGACAAGCAGACAGACAGAGAGACAAAAAGAAAACTCCATATCGACAAACCGTGAAGAGAAAAAACACGTATAGAGACATTGTAAATAGAAAACCGTGTTTAAATAGTGAAACCCGAAAAACTCTCGTTTATAAAAATAAAGAAATCTCTGCAAAGTTTCCACAATTGTGTCGCCTTTAAGAAGGGCAAGTAAGCGTATAACTTTTATTAAGTCTTCGCTAAGAAATCGAATGAATGCATAATCAATGACCGCTCTTTCTTCATATTTTACCGGTTCATACCGGTACGTACCGGTATACCGAAATAAGAAAGCAGGCACCGGTACGGAACCGAATACCGAAATATTATTAGAACCATAACAGAACCTTTTACCGAAACACAAGTTTCGGTACGTACCAGAACTGGAACCGGAACCAAAATACGATTCGGTTTGATTCCCTGGTTTCTACACGTATCGACCGTGATTTTCAACCCATAACGTTTGTGTAGCTTTTCTGCACGCCGCGTTTGCTTTCTCATTGCAACACGTTACGTGAAGCTTTTCTACACGCCGCGTGTAGCTTTCCGATTTCAACACGTTACGTGTAGCTTTTCTACACGCTGCGTTTAGCTTTCTCATTTCTAAACGCGGCGTGCAGATATTGATATTGATATGAGATATTGAAATCCTACACGTTACGAGTAGCTTTTCTGCACGCCACGTGTAGCTTTCTGCATTCTAGTTTCGTTTAGTTTTGACTTTTCTACACGCGCCGTGCAGCCAATTTTGTTTTCTATGTGTAGAACGCGACCCGTATTTTCCCGATTTTGGAAAATCCATTTTCTGCATGCAAATAACTATTTTTCATTCGATTGGCTTGAAACTCATTTTGTAAGGATAGAATGCCAAATCATTTGTGATTTCTGTTTACGATGTTAGAAAATCCGCCCCTAGGGTGTGAAAATACTCGGAAAACTCTGCATGGAAATGACTATTTTTTATCCAAATGAGTTGGAACTCGGTTTGCAATGTGATTTCCCGATATTTGAAAATCACGCCGAACGTTGGGAAATGGATTGCGGAGGTGGGTTCAATATCAAACGATATTTTTAAACCTTTCCGTATGAAATTCGGTTTGTAAGCTCTATGCGCCAAATAAATGGCGAATGCTTCAAAGAATGTGAGTCTTGGAAACTCACCGAGGTGTCAAAAAGGGGTGCGGGGGAGGGTTCAAGACCAATTGTTGCTTTCTAGCCGATCTGGTAAGTTTTCCGTTGGTAAGTTTTTCTGACCAAATAATTTGAAAAAAACTATGCTCCAATTTGGGAAAACCCTTTAGCAAACTCGTATTACATAGTGCGGGGGTGTGTTCAAGGCCAATCGTTGCTTTCTAGTCTAACTGAATAAATTCCGAATGTTATATCTTTAGGGCAAATGATTGGAAAAACTATGCTCCAATTTAGACAAACCCACTAGCAAAGTCGTGATAAAGCCGTGGGCGGGGATGAGTTCAAGACCTATCGAAAATGTTGTTCTCTCCATTGACTTCAAAGTGAAGTCAGCTATACTGATAATGTCAATATTGTTTAAGGCTATACTGATGGCGGCGCAGCGAAGCGCCACTGGTTATATGCTAGTTTGTGATATATATGCTTATCCGTTTGTATACCCTTGTAGAGGCAGTGTTTGGAAGTACCTAGGCACATACCTAGGTACATATTTTGTGTACCTTTTACCTTACCTCGGTATTTTCAAATTCGAGTACCTTTAACCTAGGTCTGAATTTTCATTTATCTTGTCAATAGGTAAAGTACTTGGTACTTTTCGTGTATGAGTTTTTTTTTGCTACGATTACATTATAGCCGAGATGCTGCCGCGCACTGCCATATTGAAAAGAAAAGTATCAGGCACCTGTTTGTGGCTTTAACTGGACGTCCGGTAAACATTCCGTGTTCAAAAACTATACGATCCATGCTAGATAAGAGAAAGGCGGACTATCAGCCGTGCTCTCATTTTCTCTTTCGTAAAACTTTAGCGATTTTTAGACAAATTTTGTACTGAAAAACGGGTTTAAATCGCAAAATTTTTACTCAAGTGAAAACTCAAGAGTATTTCTCAAAATACTCATTTTATATGTACGACTGCCGATATCTAGATTCTCATTCTCTCGTGCTCGCATAAGCGTGCACATAAAATAATTGCTACCATATTAGCTGAAGTTCATAGCAAATACCCACTTAGATATATCCAAATGTTAAACAGTTACAGAAAATGCATCCAAGTTCTGAAAAGCAATTAAAGTGTACAGTTTTGAAGGAAACACATGAAGCCTGAGTTTGTACCTATAGAAGAGTCTGATTTAAAGGTAATAGCTCAGGATAATTCAGCTGATGCTGAAGTTATTTTTCCTAAGCACTTTAGATGCGCTACACACACTTTGAACTTACAGTAGAGGGCTTATTAAAATAGTCCAGATGTTTGTAACGCACAGAAGAAAGCATCTACGACCACATAAAGTATATATATTCTTGATCAACACGACGAACTGAGTTGCTATAGCCATGTCCGTCTGTTCGTCCTTCTGTTTCTATGCGATCTCCTCCGTCATTTTAAAGGCTATCTTAAGCAAACTTTGTACAAAGTCTTTTGGTGCAAAGACGCTGCACATTTTGTCGGAATCGGCCGGATCGGATTACTATAGCATATAGCTGCCATAGGAACTATCGGTCAAAAAAACAGTTTTAGTAAGAAAAACTTGTTTGTCTAAAACGCGAACGTCCCCAAAACTCGTATTTATTATTTTCTATGCTTTCACATAATTTCATAAAGTTTTATTAAAATCGGACAACTATATAGAATAGCTGTCATACAAAAGATAGGTCTGAAAAAAGTCTTAGTAGGAAAAACTTTTTTGTTTTCAATGCAATCACTCCCAATCTTCTGATTGATCAATATTCTGTCAAGTTTGATCTAAGTCGGATGGCTATAGCATATAGCTGCCAGAGGAACGATCGGGCGAAAAAGTAGTTCTAGTGAGAAATCTTTTTTGTTTTCAATGATAGCGTCTTTTTGACTCTCCAGTTATGAATACTATCGGTTTCTACACAATTTTGGGGAGTTTGGTCAAAATCTGATGAATACATATATCATAAAGCTGCCTTACAACAAACTGGCAAGCAAATGGTTTAGCTACGAGGTTTATGTGTAACTAACTTTATTGAATATCACTTAAGCTAACAATTATTGTTCGATTGTAAAGCGCGATGTTGCCGCCAGCCGCCTTGGCAGGAGCCCAGCCAGAAACTGAGCGCCAGGGATGGCGCGTGTTGTCGTTCTGCTATCGCGTCAGGGATGGTGCTCGATAAATGGTGTGACCAGAGGTGGCCAGTGATGCCACAGTACTCCCCCTCCAGAGACCATGTGGGAACGAATGATCTTCAAAATTTAGGTATAGCCGGGATGAATGTATGTCCGGGGTGAGCATCTACAGGATTTGTACAAGTTCCAATGTGGAAGAATGCTTGCGTATATTTCTCGCTGTGATGTTTGTGTCGTAGTTGAGTCGATGAATTGTTTCCGTTGAGTGTAGAAACTGGGGAATCTGTAGTACTGAGGATGTGCACCGAGTACAGATTGGAGAAGTTGCGTCGACGGTATCCTCGCGTTGAGGCGTCGATGGTAACCTCGCGTTGAGGCCGTTGCTTCGAGTGGTGGTCGACAAGCAAGTTCGCCCAAGCTGGGTTGAGGTTGCCTCGCGTTGAAGCAGTTGCTTCGATTGGGGGTCGATAAGCAAGTTCGGTCGCGCATCAGGGTTGAAGTTGAAGAGTCAATAGTACTGGGTATTGTACCCCGAGTAGAGACTTTCGATTGCCACACGTTGTTGACTTCGTTTGCCACGCGTTGTTGACTTTCGCTTGCCACTCGTTGTGGACTTCGTTTGCCACGCGTTGTCAACTTTCGTGGTGCCTCTCGTTAAGGACTTTCGTGGTGCCTCTCGTTAAGGACTTTCGTGATGAGATCGAAAACTTACAGGCAGACTCAGGCTGGCACCAATTGCCAAACAAAGAGCGTCTCGAGTCGTAGCATGTTGCTAGTGGTCGGTCAGGTATGGGGATCGTTGTGCATGAACATCGGCGATGATGAAAGATGCGATGAAGATCCGAATTCAGCTGCGCGACGTACTTCCATAAGTATGATCGATCGTCTGGCAGGCTGCGTACAATGTTAGATCTGATAAATTAGTCAGATGCTTGACCAACGTGAGATCGGTTACTTGTAGTTGAAGAGTCGATTGGGCGCACACAAATAGCATGCGTGAGCAGCGGATGAAAGGTAGGCTGGGCGTTCAGGACCTGGTCGACAGACAGGAGGTCGGTGGACAATATGCGTGGGCAGAGGTCGATGTCATGCAAGCGAAATGAGCGCTAAAGCATATGTATACATATGACCACATGCGTTGGTGTCTGTGTGTGTATACGTGTGAATGTGTGTATGCGTTGCCGGAGTCATTTTCAAACCAGGAGCTCCCCTTACTGTGGACGATCCGTTCCATTTTCGGGGCGCCAGCGGAGTCGGCTGGTATCCAGTTGTCGAGGCATGAATCCTGATATTTGATTCCCAAATTGAAAATCGCCACAATTGTTTTCTTGGAAAAAACATGGCGCCTGCTGATCGTGTGTGTGTGAATACGCGCCAAAATTCGTTCGATCGCATGCTGCAGACGCCGTCAGCATGTGTGTGTGTGCGTCGTTCGTGAGTGTGTAGGACACACTTGGCCAAAAAGGCTAGAGATGTTGCTGTCGTTGAGTTTCTGGCTGGCTGTTGTCGAAATAGTTAACTTTAGTTAACTTAACACTGTTTGAATTTGCTGATCGAAAGCCGCATGTCGATATGAATTCCACAATGACGTCACTGTATCTGTGTGTGCGTGTGAATTTCGTCAGAGATTGAAATTCATTTGTTTAACACACTGCTATGAATTTGTTTATCGTTTGTGTTGTTTAACTTAGTCGGGGGTCACCACTTTAGCTACTACGTTTAATGTGTAACTAACTTTATTGAATAACAATACTACACGCTTAAATGAATGAATGAAAGTCGATTGAGTTGACGATAATGCGACGCGCCGCCGCGCGTGGCGGACGCCAGCCAGAAACTGAGCGCCAGGGATGTTCGATAAATGTGACCAGAGGTGGCCAGGGTGCTGCCACAATGGTCAAAGTAGTGGCGCCATCTGTTGCTGAGTTTGGGAAATAACTCGGCTAAGAATGTTCGACGAAAATCATTTAAAACCTTAATTTATATAAATTATATACAAGCTGCAAGTGTGTATAAACTTCGGTCGAGTCGAAGTTTAGCTTTCCTCTACTTTTTGTTATTGTTGTGGTATAGCGTGAGTATAGAGTCAATGTAACCGAGAAAAGCAGGGTGCGCCTCAAACGATAAACACAGTTTTGGCACCGCAGAAAAAGATCTGAAAGTGTTTTTGGTTTCGCCTCTGACAAAAACGGTTTATTCTGTAAGTGTAGAATGATTTTTGTGATCTCTGCTCAATATATAATACTGATATGCCGAAATATAGGTTTGCATTTTGGAATAAATGGAAAAAATTTGCTTGGCCAAATGGTCGGTTATTTCCATAATTGGAAATCTTTTCAAAAACCATTATGCTCGAAGTATGTATTGAACATTGAACTTTGTGCTCAATAAAATTGTGTTTTATTTTCGCGTTAAAACACATGCAGACCACTTTAGTTCATTGACATTTTGGCAAATTGTGTGCGTGTGTGTGTGTGTGTGTGTGTGTGTGTGTGTGTGTGTGTGTGTGTGTGTGTGTTATGTTGCCATTAGACAACAACTGGCGGCGGCCCATGCTGGATTTTTAGGTGTCCTCATTTATGAGTTGAGAAAACAATCTGCCACAAACCATAATGAAAACTGAAGCAGCCATCAAATGGCAATTAACACTTTTCACGCATTATATTCGATAAAGATTTTCGATTCTAATTGATGGGCCCGGGTCGGCTGGGCAATAACCTCCGGGGATACAAAAAGTTGTACAATTAGTGAAAATTTGTTGTTGTTGATCAGTTTGTTTAGCAAATGTTTTGTTTCGGCGGACTTTTTTATTGGTTTCTTTAGTTGCGCATTTCCCATTTTGAATGTTTATGCTGTGTTTAACTTAAACAATTGAACATTAGTCATTTTGTGCGTGTGCAAGTACTTACTACGGCAACCTGGGCTTTGTCCCTTTGGCCTTTTGTTGGGTTAATTGGCAGCAGCAGCGACATCATAATCATAAATTTTTATGGGCCTGCATTTATTTTTAACCCAATTTCCGTTGGCCCATAGTTTTTTTTTTGTCATATCAACGAATCTTGTCGCTTTATTTTTTCTCCTGCTTTTCTTCGGCTGCTTGTCAGCCTTTTTAGAATTTATGTTATGTTTTTCATACATTCTTTTGGTTTGTTCTGCTATAAAATATTTGCTGCTGCCTTTGGTAGGCTACTGACTCACTGACTGACTGACTGGCTGGCTGGCTGGCTGAGAGACTGAGCATCTCCTCCCTCTTGGCATGGCGCAACAGATTTCTTTTGCTTCACACGCATTTGACTTTCAAATGAAGGACAAATATTGGACGTCGGGCGCGAGAGCAAACAAACAAGCATAATGTTGAGGGCGGACTGGGAAAGTTTTTGCATTCGGTTTGAATTTTGTAGAGGTGTCCACCACCGCCCTCTGTCTGTGCATGTTTTATATCAACTTTGTTCTTGTAATTTGTATTTTTGTGAGGTTTTGAATATAAATTATGTGCGTAATTTGATTTTAAACTGACTGTTATTGCCTATTTCTTTTTTTGGTATAAAGTTTTTCAGGGTAAAAAACTGAAATGGAAATGTGTTTAAACAAGCTGGGGATATTATTTTGAGCGGGATTCGTGGTTTTTTTTTGTGTGGTTGCAAACAATTGTATTAATTACTTTATTTGTATTTTCTTCTCTCTCTTTGCAGGTAAGCTTTTCCATGTTTTGGTTAACGGGAATCGGTCGAAAATGAGTGAGTTATTTGTTTAGTTACTTTTGTGGTCGCCTCAACTTGTTATAAGGAAGCCTTAAATGCTGCTTGCCATTAGTTTGAATTAAAACTGGATCAAAAACATTCAAACATACGAAAGCTACATCAACAAAGCGCACAATCTTTTGGAGAAACCACTAGAGTGACTAGTGCAGTGTTTCATCTAGCCCAACTTGCATTTGCATACCCTTGTAGAAGAAGGTTTAGGGCAGGTGTACCCAGAATAAGCTTACGGCCGCGTGAGAACAACTACAAATGCACAAAATATATCTTAAGCAATAACAAAAACAAGAAATAGAAACCCGATTTATGTTTGTGTGTATCGCCGTAATTGCTACGCATAAGCATTGAAGAGAGAGAGTAGAGAATCACATATGAAGTTGTTGTTTCAGATCTGGACGCACCCACAACAAAACCTTAGCTCTGAAAGAGAGGAGAGCACGCATATGAATTTGTTGTTGCTTTATCTAGGCTTATGGTGCGCCTGCCGCGCGCCTGCGAGCTATTCCTTTGCAAAAAACAAAAACGAGTGCGTGGCTTGCAGAATAGGCATGGGCATCCCTGGTTTAGGGAGTCACCCTTAATTAGGGATGCCGGAAATAGTATCGATATACACACCTGATCATATTAATAGGTATACACATTAACTCTGACTTTAAGGTAACAGAAAACAGTTTTATTCATTGTTTCAAACTTAAAATTTGTTCTCATTGGTTCTTAAACTATTTGTTTTTAATAAAATAAACTTAATTGTAACATAGAATAATAATATAACATAAAAAAGATCATTTTGTGTTTCAGATACGTTTTCAGTGTGATCATAATAATAGGTACACTTCATGTGTTGGTAAGAAAAAAAATTTTAATTTCCATTTTGTGTTCTTTTTTTAGGTAAATTAGTATTTCCTAACTTAGTATCCAGTGTATCCACCTCTATTTTTGGCCACTACTGCTATTCTTTTTGGCATACTTTTAATAAGAGCCTGGCAGGTCTCTTGTGGTGTCTCATACCACAGTTTTTGGACACCTTCCCATAATTTTTGTTTATTTGAAAATGAATGCTTTGCCAATTTCTCTTTTAAGTCTCCCCATAAGTTTTCAATGGGGTTAAGGTCGGGGGATTGGCTTGGCCACTTCAGAACGTCAACTTTTTGGTCCTCGAAAAATTTAGATAACAGCCTTGATGTGTGTTTAGGATCATTATCTTGCTGAAATACCCAACGTAATGGCATATTTTCCTCAGCATACGGTATCATAACTGTTTCCAATATGGATTTGTACTCTTCAACATTCATTTTGTTCGTAGTCTGATAAATTGGACCTACGCCGTACCAGGAGAAGAAACCCCATACCATTATATTGCCACCTCCATGTTTGACTGTTATTTTTGGAAACCGTGGATGGAATTCCTTTCCATTCGGGCGTCGAACATTCCTTTCACAGTCATTCCCAAACAAATTAATCTTGGTTTCATCGCTCCATAATATGTTTCTCCATTTTTTCTCCCCGGTGCATCCTACCCAGTCTTTGTGGTCCCTTGCAAAAGTTTGCCTCATGGTGATATTTTTTTTGCGCATAAGTGGGACTTTTCTGGCAATTCTTCCTGGTAGGTTGGCATCTTGTATTCGTCGTCGGATAGTTGGAACACTAACTGAATTCCCAATTTCGGCTGCAATAGCCTTCGATGACTTAAATGGGTCCTTTTTGCTCAAAGTTACTATGTAGTGGTCAAGGGTTTCTGTTGTTTTTTGTGGCCTTCCACGGGTTTCCTGTCTTGATTTTCTTTCTAATGCATTTTTAACAAAATTATGAGACCTGTTCATTAATTTGTCGATTTCTCGTAAAGATTTGCCTTCTTTTCTCAGACTAAGAACCAATCGAGCTTCTTTTTTAGTACAATGAGAATTTCGACCCATTTTTTCTGAAAAAAATAATTATTTAATTCTCTGTATTGACAGGAGCTATACTTAATTTACCTTTAGTTCCCAAAAGATCACTGATTACAAAATTATTCACTTGTTACTTGTGAGAAACGGAGACTGTACCTATTATTATGATCAGGCGAAATGTGTGGTGGACTCGCAATTTATAGAAAATCTTTGATATACGGGGCAGCCCCTCTTTCAACTCTTTGTCACAGTGTGGCCAGACATTGACAACAACAAAAAACCAAAAATTATAAAGTTGTCAACACTAAAACTACGAAAAAACCATCTATAATTAAAAAATTCCGGTGTGTACCTATTAATATGATCAGGTGTGTACCTATATGACGATATTTTTATTTAAAAAGACGATATATCATTATCGAATATTTTTCTGAGGCGATGTATCGTATATCAAATATATTTTGGTGATAGTTTTCGTCGATATTTTTCTTGATTTCGTCCACATAAAGTGAGGGTTACTCAGTAGGAATGCTGGAAATAATATCGATATTTCGAAATATCATTATCGAATATTTTTCTAAGGCGATATATCGGGTATCGGGTATATATATATATATATATTTTTTTTTTTTTTTTTTAGCTTTATTTTAGTATTTATTGAATCTTCTCTTAATGAGACTAACAATAATTTTACAAATCTTAATCAAGAAACTATTATACAACCATCCCCTATTGGAGCTAGTTTATGTTCTGCGGCCCTTTAATTCAGTCGCTGAGTTGGTAGGTCTTTTCTTCGGAGGCGAGAATGCGTTGCTTGCAATGTGAGAGATTGTGCTAGTTCATTAGGGTGGGCTAGAAGCTTTTCAGAATATTTGCACTTAAGTTGCTGTATTTCAGTTTCGACCAATGGGATCCTCAGGTCGTTGTGGATACACTCGTTGCGAATGTACTATGGCGTTCCAGTGAGTGTTCTAAGAATTCTTGATTGTGATCTTTGAAGGATGTCCACACTGCTCGCACAGGCATTTCCCTATAGCCAGGTTTTATGATGCTTTTGTACAGTAAGACTTTATATTCCAGTTTTAGAGGGGAACGGGAGTTAATTACCCAGTGAAGACTGTTGGCCTGTTTAGCCTTATTTGAAGTTTTTTCGAGTCTATGTGTTTGCACAAAGTGAGCCTTCTGTCGAGGTTGACACCAAGGTAAACAACATCGTTTCATTGTGGTATCATAGTCGCGTTTAGGTATATCTGGGGACAGGTGCTTCTGTTGAGTGTGAGCGTCACGTGTTTACACTTTTGCTCGTTAATTTTTAGGCGCCAGTTGGCCAGCCACTCCTCCACGTGAGATAGGTGGCTTGCCAAAAGTCTGGATGCGGTAATTGGACATCGTGATCTGCTTGGAATTGCCGTATCATACGTAAAAGTGGATATTGTTAGCCGGGGTTCTGATGGGATGTCGGCAGTGTACAATACATACAGAAAAGGACCGAGAACGCTATCCTGTGGCACTCCGGCTCCAATGGTGAACTCTTCCGTTGTGTACTCATTTTGGCGAACAGAAAAAACTCTGTTGCTGACATAACATTCTAAGAGTTTGTGTGTATTTGGAGGAAGCAGGAAGCTAATTTTACATACATATAAGCCCGTCCGACCAAACGCGGTCAAACGCTTGGGCAACATCTAGGAAAATGGCAGAGCAGTATTCGTGGTGCGAATATCTGAAGTTAAACGGTTGACTTGCTCAATGGTCCCGTGTTTTGCTCGGAACCCAAATTGATGTGAAGGAATTATATTTTGTGCATGGGTATCAATTTTGCGAAGTAAGATCTTCTCAAATACTTTTGATAAGCAAGGTAGCAGGCTAATGGGTCGATATGATGACGCTTGTGTTTTATCCTTTCCTGGTTTCTGAATCATTATGATTGTCGATTTCTTCCACTGAATTGGTAAGCATCCACATCGCAGTACGGCATTGAAGATTCTCGAGATGTATTTAATGGCAGGACTTGGAAGTTCCATAATCATTTTAAGAGTAATAAGATCATGTCCTGGTGCTTTTTTTGGGATTGAGTTCTGTTATAACGTTTTTTATTTCAAGCGAATGAACTTTGATTGGGTAAGTCTGTGCGGCAGTGGGAATCAGCGGCAGTGCATATGCATTGGTTTGTGGATTCGGCTGGAAAACATTTCTTAAGTGAAGGGCAAAGACATTTGCCTTTTCTTCGTCGCTGCGGGCCCATTTTCCTCTCTGATCCCTCAAAGGCGTGTCTACCTTTGCAGGTGGCTTTATGCTTGCGTGTGCTCTCCATAGGGGGAATTTGGTGCTTGTAGGCGATAGTTTTTCGATGCAGCTATAACCGCTATGGGCTAGCTGTGTACCAAAGGTACACAGAGTATATTAAGTTTGAGCAAGAGATAAGAGAAGCTTGGCTCTGGCCCTCCTTTGGAGGTGCTGTTTGAGCCAATTTTTACATCCTATTGTGTATTTTACGCGCGTACAGTAGAGTGAGACAGTTAGAAATAGGTAGAAACTGCAAAGAGTATATTACAGTCTGCCTTGACCGACTTACTTACTTCATATAGCTTCCTTTTGTTAAATTTTAGTTTATTTCAAACTTTAGTTTTGTTTATTATTCCGACAGACATTGAGCGACTTTAGGCTGACCCGCCGGCGACATCGTCGTCATCTGATGGCCATCAGCATAAAAATAGATAGCCAAACGTTTGCCACTTAAGCCACACACACACACCCCGTACAGTGAACAGTGAACACTGAACACCGAGCACAACAAATTTTTATCGACACGAGCCAACTGTCAGCCCCGTCCACACAAGTCAAACATGCAAATCCGCTGGCGGCTCTAATACATTGTCAGCCATGTTGAGCCCCCCAAGAGCCCAAGAGCCGAAATGCAAAATGTAAAATGCAACATGCGAGGTTTTTTAGACCAAATAAGCGCAAAAATACGCAAAGATACGCCACAGCAATGTAAATAACTTGGCACGCATCTTCTCATCGTCGTCGTCGTGGTCGTCGTCGTTGTCGTCGCCGTCTTGGAAATGCATGAGAAACGATTCTAATGCATTTTCTGCCGTTTCTGTTCGCTCTGGCCTGCCCCGTATAATTTCGAAACTTAACTTGTCCCGTGCAATTTTTGGTCTTGTTTATTTAGGATTTTTTCTGTTGTGTGTGTCTGTTCTGTTGTTGGATAATTTTCCGTCTTAAAAAAATGCAAGCATTTTATTTGCATGTTTTTGTGACTTCTTTGTAATTAATTTGCAGGCCAAAAGAGAAGAAAAACCCTTTCCCCTGCATTCCTCTAGCTTTATTTGGCTTGCTTATTTGCGGATCTCAGCCGGACCAAGGCAGGGCAAATCATCAAACGACAAGCGATTTTCAAAAATAGCGCCGTATTTAGGTTTTAGGACACATTCTCAAAGCATATCACTTTGACGTTGTGCCAAAGCGCTCTCGCTGTTCAGTCAGTGAGTCAGTCAATTGGTCTTTCGCAAAAGAATATAGTGTCAACGGAAACTATGTTTCATATCTATGTACAAATATTTGCCTCACGCGCGCAATCGGTATTTCAATCAAAAAAGGCAAACACGCAAAGTCAATCCAGCTCCGTTTTGTATGAGTTGTAACAGTTGTTGCTGCTGCTGCTGCCACAGAGAAAAACATGACCACAGAAAGTGGCAAAAACCCACACACAGTTAGTTACAAATAAACGCTAAACGCTTTTTCTACTATCTCAAACTGCAAGCCCTTGGAACAAATGGCTTGATTAATGCTTTAAAAAGTTTTCTTAACAATTTTGATATGAGTTTGGGGGCAGTCCACAGCCACAACAATAAGAAAATGAACAAATCTTATCAGCGAGTCTTAACCACGCACACTGCACTTGTTGTGCCGGTACGCATGGATTTGGTTGTTTTAATTCACTTCGAATTGCACTTGTTGCGCCGTCTGCTTGTGGCGCCGGTACGATTGTGGAACTGACAGAGAAATCTTTCTCTGAGCTATGGGGGCAGAAACGTGTACACTGCTGATTAAGCTAGATCATATTTATTAATAGATTCCTTGAAGCCAGTATTGCACTTCGTCAAGCTGGCTAAAGCCCCGTACTCAGAACGACAGAAAAGTCATTCCGTTACAGTATTTCATATAATTAGAAACACCTTGGCTTTGCTTTGATGCACATGTGCTGTTTGAAAGTGTTTCTATTTATCTGAAATACTGTAGCAAAAGGAATTTTCTGTTGTTCTGAGTACAAGTCTTCTTATAAAACCATTTTAAACATTAATATTCGAGTATGTGACCTGAATCTGCCTATAACTCAGAGTTACTTCGAGCTAGGTTAATAAAAAATGAACATAATGGATTCCTAGGAACCTCTATTATATATTTCGGGTCATAATGTACATTTTCCGGCACTTGGTTATACCAAAAATTATACAATGAATAGATCGGACATCTCATACAAAACAAAAATTTGTATGGCGGGACCTACCAGTGGAACCCGCTCTCTTCAATGAAACCCACATTCGTCGCGTATGCAACTGGCTGAATGGGTTAAGGCGTCGCGCGTTCTGCTAGAAGTGGTTTCGAGTCGCAGCAGCGGCGGAATTATCATTATACCCTTGCAAAGGGTATTATAATTTTGCCCAAAAGTTTGCAACGCATAGAAATATTCATTTCCGAGTCCATAAACTATATATATTCTTGATCAGGGCGACGAGCTGAGTCGATTGAGCTTTGTCCGTCCGTCTGTCCGACCGTCCGTCTGTCCGTCTGTCTGTTTCTACGCAAACTAGTCTCTCAGTTTTAAAGCTATCGAGCTGAAATTTGGCACAGAATCTTCTTTTTATTGCACGCTGCTAATATGTTGGAACCAACCGGATCGGATGACTTTATCTTATAGCTGCCATAGGAACCATCGGTCAAAAAACGGGTCTTAGTGAGAAAAACTTTTTTGTTTTCAATGTTAGCGGCCTTAAACACGGCCATTATTAATATTATATGCTTTCAAACCGATTTGCAAATTTTTGGTCAAGATCGGATGAGTATATCTTATAGCTGTCATAGGAAGCATCGGTCGGAAAATGGGTCTTAGTGAGAAAAACTTTTTTGTTTTCACTGTTAGCGTCCTCAAGCTCGCCTATTATTAATATTATATGCTTTCAAACAGATTTGCAAATTTTGGTGAAAATCGGATGACTATATCGTATAGCTGCCATAGGACCGATTGGTCGGAAAATGGGTCTTAGTTAGAAAAACTTTTTTGTTTTCAAGTAAATCGTTCTTAAAGACGGTGATTCTTAATATTAAACGCTTTCAAACTAATTTGAAAAAGTTGATCGACAATGGGGTGACTATATCCTATGGTTGCCATAGGACCGATCGGTCAAAAATGAGTCTTAGTAAGAAATTTTTTATGTTTTTTGTTTTAGTGTCGTTAAACTCACTGATTACTAATTGAATATGCTTTCAAATATATTTGCAAAATTTGGTCAAAATCGGATGACTATATCTTAGGGCTGCCATAGGACCGATCGGTCGGAAATTGAGTCTTAGTGAGAAAAACTTTTTTGTTTTCAATTTTATTTGGTTGAAATCAGATGTTTATCTGTCGGAAAATGGGTTTTAGTTACAAAAATTTTTAATTTTTATTTAAGCGTTCATAAGCTGTGACGTTTGCGTTTGCAAGGGTATAAAAACTTCGGCACAGATGAAGTTAGCTTGGCTTTCTCGTTTTTATTGCTTTCATAAACTTCTCATGAACTTAAAGTTGAATTTGGAAAACTCTCATTAAGTATTTCTTTTTGGAGCTTTAGCATGTCTGTCAGAAGCCCACTCAGATACTTTTAGTTGGAGCTCTTTTAAAGAACTCTGAATGCAAAAATCTTGAAGAGCCAGAAACCGGAACCAGAAACACATTTTTTTTTGGTTATTTTCCTCTTAGGTCTTTTTGGGACCGATTGCCAAAAATTCCGAATTCAAAAGGTCTTCGTATGTATGCATCGGTGTGTAAGGCTCGGCTAACGAATTTATGCGACGAACTATATGCGCTCTCTCGTTCTCTCTCGCATTGACTCTTTCTCTGCTTATGTTAAACTCTGGCGCAACTCTTGAGTCTGCAACCTTTTCAAATAACATTTTGACTGTTTGGTGTTCGAGAAGCACGCAATTTAAGACCAATTGACTGAGCTGGGCCTGTTATTCGGTTGCTGTCAGACCGATCACTGCTGTGTGGTCAACCACAGCCACTTAACAGTGAGCGCGATGACAGAACACATTCGGTTGAGGGAAGCCCAGACCAGATTTGTCTTTGGTTTTTCGGTCAGTGACGTGAGCAGAGCGAACTGAAAAAAGGGTTGAGAGTTATTTACGAGCTATAAGCACAACGAACTGTAAATTTAGAGTCCTCCATGGAATGTTTTGAGGTAACTTGTTCATCGTCCAAATCAAGAAATGCTTCTGATTCACATGAGTAACCTTCATCAACATTCATCCCAGCCCCCAGCCAGCATTTTATGAAATTTTTGATCATAGTCGAGTCTTTTTCAAGTCCTCTGTCTGATTAAAATAGTCATAGTTGTGGTCATTTTCTGATCATAAATGATACTTTGAAAAGTCGTTTATAACCCGTTTTACTGATCAGTTTTGACTCATTTTCGAGTCATATTTCCAATCATTTGCGAGTCTTTTTCGTCATTTTTTAACAAATCACATTTTGAGCATATGCATGACTCATTCTCGAGTCTTTCTTAGATCGCACATGAAATAAATATCTTTTTAATCATCAAAAGGGCTCGAAAGAGACTCAACAAGGTGATTCTTGCTAAAATGATCTTCCAAATACTAGGTAGGATTCTTCATAGTTGCATTTCTTTTCTGCTCTGCAATTGTCATTTAAAAGTTCTCCTTCTCGAACCAGCTTTGATCCATTATCGACGATGATAGTATCCTAGACCTAGTGAAATGTCGTGATAGTAAACCGATTACAAGAAATTTCTATATTTCCCTGTATGTGTCGTTGGAAAAACTACTTAATTTTGTGAACCGAACCTAATTTTTCGAAAAAGTGGTCCGGTTCGGGTTCAGGTTCGAGGAGTCAAAAACCGGTTTGCACCCTTGGCTAAAATAAAGCGCCGTGAATTTGCCTCAACTTGACCGCATCAAAAGCTAGCCAGCGACTAAAAGGCTTTTTGCTCTCTTCTCCTCAGCTTTGGCATGCGTTCGGCTCGTTTATGTGTAAATAGCGAAATGTCTTCAGCCCAACAGATGGTTCTGGTGACCATCGCTACTCTAAAGAGCAAAAGAATGAAAAATTTAATTATGAATTCGTTCGAACCTATATTTTATACCCTTGTTCCAACAACAACACATTCTACAGGTCATTCGCAGGATGATCTAAATGACCTCATTCTTTCTGTGCATTTCCTCATAAGAGATAAATGTCCATTCGGTAGATCATCCGCGACGGATGATCAAGTCACTTCCATGGATGGTCGATCCGCTGTCACAACATATAGCTATTTTCTGCTAAAAGGCTAGATGTTCTATCGATATGCTATCGAAGTTGCAAAGTGTCACCATTAGGAACAGCTGCTCTGTCAATGGTGTTGCCATGGGCGGAGAGTGTTCTAACTTAGTGGATGGGGGTTTATCACAGGGGGAGAAGTGTATATCCCGCCTTTATTGAAAACCGAATACTTGCATAAACCGATTTTCACTTAAATCGAGAGTATCTTTTCTGTGGCGAAGCAATTGCTTTTACAAACTAAATTTGAAAGTTTGTCAAGAAGAGCGATGCCAAAAAGTGAGAGTGTATTAGTCTGCAAAGAAAAGCGACGCAAACGAGCTCTGACCTACTTCATTGCCCGCTGGCCAGCTACTGAAAAGCTGTTTTCTCTCTTGACACTTGCCGAGGCATGCGTTCTGGTCGTGTCGGTATGAAAAGCGTAGTAGTGTTCGGCCAGGCATGACAATTCCTGGACTAGAGTTTTCAATCAGTTAATTGACTTAATAAATCCTACCTCCTTTTTTTCTACTGATTGTTACATAACATAAATCAAGATCTTCATAAGTAAAGTCGCTTACAGCTGTCTATTTTTTTGGTATGATCATTATGAAAATATCAAAATGCAAAGACTAACAAAGACTTTCTTCCTATTCTTCTACCTGTTGCATAAATTATAAGTTGATGCGTTCACCAATTTCGTTTTTTTTTTTTTCGTATCTTGTTGATGATTCTAGGTCAGTGGTGTCCAAACGTAGCAGCAAAACACGAAGTAAACGTGTTTCAACATGAGCAACAAGCAAACGAACAAATGCCTCGTGAAAAAACAAAAAGGCGCATCGTAAGAGAGCATATATTAGTGTGTCGGCTGCGAAGCCGGCTGAACTATGAGTAAATATCCCATGGGAAAAGCATTTGACATTTTGGACACCACTGTTCCTTGCCCAGCTTCATATCATCGTTTGTTTCCCCGATTTTAAATAGTTAAACAAAAATGCTAAAAATGAATAGCTAGAAACTAGCTAAACTAGTGAGCATCACTGCTACGCAGCATAAAAAAAAATAATCATTGCGGCTTCACTTTTGTTATTGTCAGCGCAATCGAACACACCTGAGAATCAATCAATCGATTTGTTCAACTGTAACAGACACACACACAAGAGCAAGAGTCTGGGAGTGACTGAGAGGCACAATCACTTGCAACATATTGTCAACAAATTTTGAACGTGTGATAACAAATGCTGACTTAGCCTGACTGCGCCAAATAACCGCTGGCCTTTTATTTTTACCTGACAATTGAAAATGAAGAAAAAAAGCGTCTAACAACAAATCGCCTGCGGTTAAGTAAAGTGAAAAATGTAAGAGAGAAAAATCTTGTCAAATGCCTTTGACAACAATTTCAAAGCGATATGCAGCAGCAGCCACTTTTGATTTACGCCGTCCGGCATGGAAAATTTACACACACACGCACACACGCGCTTTTTCACATTCCATGGAAATATTTGGGGGCAGAGTTGAGAGGGTCCTCTGACAACTGTTGCCAACTGTTTCCGTTTGCCCTTGTGCAATGTGACTTACAAAGGGATTTATATTTATTTTGTTACTTTTGGGCAGGGCCAACAAATCAGCTTAGAATTTGAATGCCTCAACAACTTTTGCTACCAACTTTTCACTTCTCCAACAAAAGTCAACTTGAATGCTTCAGTGCTCTGCTCACTGTTTTCATGTTGTTGTCCCAATGCTACTGCATCTATTTTTGGACCAGATTTGTAGCGTTCCCATTTTATGGTTTCTTTTTCTAGATTTTTTCTATGCTCTCTCTCTCTCGCTTACAGTCAAAAGTTTTTACCTTTGACGCTGCCCTAAGGTGGGCACTTAGTAACTATATATATACAAAAAAATATATAGAAATAAAATATGTGTAGAAGTATATGTAGGTTGGTTGGGTGACTCTTTGAGCATTCAAAACATCTCTCACAGTGGGTGTATGTATGCGGCACAGTTTCGTCTAAAAAACCTGGAAGAGGAGTGAAACAAACAAATTTTAATCTTTTTTTAATGACAGCATGGAAATGTTGAAAATATTATACAATATTTATAAATTGATTTTTACTAATATAATACCTTTCGATGAGACAAGATCTGTGATGGGCTTCCATTAAGCTGCCATTGATTAAACTTATTCAAACATATTGCCAAAAATTGCTTGGCTTTTGTTCACAAACATGCGAAAGCTGCATCAACAAAGCCCCCAGTTTTACTCTCGGTTTTCAGCCTAAAAAAATTTTAATATTTTTCTTTTTCAAAAAAAATTGAAAATATTTACTTAAGCTGCATTTACACTTGTCATATATCTCTAAATAGTCGGTTGTCAAAATTCTCTAAAGAGAACTCTTATCAAAAAGGCCCTGTGCTATTTCATCCAAAAAGGCGAAATTTTCTAAATATTTTGAGATATTTATTATTACACTATCGTCAGAGAGTCTCTTTTAGAGTTACATGACAGTTGTAAAGGCAGTTTTACTTTTTCCCTTTTCCGCTTTCCCAATTTAAATAGAAAATCATGTTTGGAAAAGCCTTTATAACTTAGACTTGAGTCGATGATGATTTAGAAAAGGTAGCATCAACATTTCGTCACCTGCTAAAACTGAGATTGAAGGAAGCATCTCCGACCACATAAAGTATATATATTCTTGATCAGCATGATGAGCTGAGCTGATATAACCATGTCCGTCCGTCTGTTTCTATGATATCTCCTCCCTCAGTTTTAAAGCTATCTTTACCAAACTTTGCACGAAGCCTTTGGTACAAATACGCTGCCATAGGAAAGATCGATCGCAGTTTTAGTGAGAAAAACTTTTTTGTCTTCATCGCAAACGCCCCCAAACCTTGTATTTATAAGTTTTCTATGCTTTCACATAATTTCACCAAGTTTTATGAAAATCGGTCAACTGAAAAAAAGTCTTAGTAGAAAAAACTTTTTTATTTTTAGTGCTTTCGCTCCCAAACTTGTTGCTAATCAATATTTTATGCTACCTCACAATTCTGCCAAGTTTGATCCAAATTGAATGACTATGGAATATAGTCATAGGATAGGATATAGGAACGATCGGTCGAAAAAATAGTTCTAGTGAGAACAAATTTTTTTGTTTTCAATGGTAGCGTCAGTGGCATAGCGAGGGGGGCGGTGGCAAATTCGTAAAAAATATGTATTGATACGCTTAAAATAATAATTTTGTATAATCATTTTTTACATTAATATTCGTAAACTTAGGAAACGCGTTCTGTTTAGACCTCTGTTACACTACGGCTGACAGTTTACCACGCGAACCACTTAAGAAATTGCAATTAGAACAGATGCTGAAACTTTGCTGGTAGTGATGATGTTAGTGACTCTAAGGCTTTAAACAATGGCCTTAATATATCATTGAGCGCTCAGAAAATAAGAGCTTTGCATACGACATTATTGGAAAAGCGAAAGTAATAAACAGTCAGCGCTCTTAGCTAGGCAAAAGGCATGTCTGAAGCCTTTGGCATCTATGGAACCTCCAAGGGGAAGAATAAAAAGCATATTTTTATCGGTGGCAATAAAAACGTTAATTTGTCCAACGAAAACGAACTAATGTGAGAATCATTGGAGAATTTTAAAATAGGTTTTAACAGTTTATGGAAATGGCCAGCAAGTTTGCTGGTTCCACGTCTATTCAACACAAAACAATCTCAACGCGTCAATTCAACACACGTCAATTCAACACGCGTCAATTCAATACACGTCAATTCAACACAAAATAAATTAAACACGAACAAATTCAACACAACTCAATTTCAACACAAGGTATTTCAACACAACTACAATTTCAACATTATCTATTTCATCACGAAGCAAATCCACATCTTCCTATTTCAACACAGTACCATTTCAACACCGTACAATTTTAATACTAGAAAATATAACACAACAATTTCAACAAAGCAAAAGTGTGTGCACATTTGTAAGTACACTTGCATTTTATTTACTATCACAATAATACATTTTATTTACTAATAAAATTCATGATTACTCATCGTTACTCGTTGTTTGTGTTTATTTTGTAATGTGTTGAAACTACGTCGCAGGCAAAAATTAGTTACCTGTCGCTTGTGTCACCCATCTATCCCTGATGAGGTTTGTACTACACACTTGCATTTTATTTACAATCTCCACTTATTACATTTAAATGTGGTTGTGTTGAATTGACGTATTGTTGAATTGTTGTGTTCGGTGAAATCGCTTTGCTATGGGTAGATGTGTGTTGAAATTGTGTTGAATTTCTTCGTGTATAATTAGTTTTGTGTTGAGTTGGCGTGTGTTGAATTGTTGTGTTAGGTGAAATGACTTTGTGTTATAAATACGAGTGTAGAAATTGTTTTGTAATGACTTTGTTTTATTTTGAATTTGTTTGTGTTGAGTTGACGAATTGTTGATTTGCTGTGTTGAGTAAAATGACTGTGTGTTTTATAGACGTGTTGGAGGTGCATATCAAATGGTACAAAAAAAATCGAATTTTTATAAATTGTATATAGAGTTTAGATTATCATGAGACGGGTAAATAGACGGACGGTAAAGATCAAATATGCTAAAAAATTGGCGAAAATTACAAATTTTTGTATGAGTTTAGATTAACATGAACACGGACAAATATATAAATGGTGAAGATTGAAACGTCCAACAATTCAAAATTTTATGAGTTTAGATTATCATGACAATTTTATAGATGACAATTGTAATGAATGCTTCACTTCTTCGATTTGGGGCGTAGCAAATCACGCCGGATGGCTATATAAGTCGAATTTACCGCCCCTAACTTATCATAAATACAAAAGTTGGGGGCGGCAAATTCGACTTTCGCCCCGGGCGTCAGAACATCACGTTACGCCACTGGGTAGCGTCTTTTTTTCTTTCCTGTCATGAATATTATCGGTTTCCACACAATTTTGGGGAGTTTGATGAATATCGAATGAATATATCGTATAGCTGCCATATAACAAACTGGCAAGAAAATGGGCAAAGTACTTGCGCCATCTATTGCTGAGTTTGGGATATAACTCTGCTTATATAGTTCGACTCTAAACTTAAATTTTGGAATGTAAATCATTAAAAGCCTTCATAACTTCGGTCGAGCCGAAGTTAGTTTACCTCTATATTTGCTTTTGATATTATTAATTATGTTAACTTAAATCAAGAATCTAAAGACTTAAGCTCAAACTTTGTAAACGAAACTTACAAAACTTTCATGAAACAATGCAATCGATTTTTGAATACTTGCATTTAAATTTAACGCGCAGTTTCTAAGCACACTCAAAAGTTTCAAGCTTTTGCACTCAGAAAGTTCAGCCTAAAAGCTAAGAAGATGCAGTTGGCAATCATGCATTCTTTAGGAAAAAGCCTACTGATGATTGAACTGGGAGGTTCATGAAACAGAACTGTGTGGGCAACCCAGCTCTTTTTGGTGTACAATGCATAAGTAGCTTATAGTTGTGAACAAACGAACATAAGGTACAATGAGGCCGGTTCACAAACCGCATCAAACAGTGCATTTTTCAGGGTGCATTGGCAGCTTTTGAACTTTCTCTGGCTGCTCTTCAGACCAAATTCGGCCATTCATTTTGTTGATATGTACCCAATGAGACAAAAATGAGACGATTTTTCGAAAAAAAAAAACATTTCTCACAGAGCACGAACTTTGATTATAAAATTTATTGATTTGCAAGCGCTCTATCGTTTGTTAGTTTATTCATGGTAAAAGAAAATGTACACTGAAAAACCAAATAGCATAAGTCAGCCTTATTTTCCAGCTTAAACATCATTAAACTTGTCTTTAAAACGAGAGCGCAAGTTAAAGTCGGCTCTAACCGACTTCGATATACCCGTTACTCATGGAAACAAATGTTTAATAGCCTTACTGCTATGCCTGAGGTGGGTCAGCCGAAAAGTATGCAACATTTTTTAACTCGTCTCTCTGGTCTAGCTCTCTCTCTCTCTCACTAAGATTGCTGCTGAACGCAATGCTTACGGTTATGAGTGGGGTGGGTGGTCGGGTGTTAACTGATCGTTTTTTGCTCATAACTTGAGTACTCGTTCACTCCGATCATTTATCCATTCCTTCAGCAAATCGATTAAATAATGTTTAGAGAACTAGATATCTCTAGAAAGTACGAACCATCTAGATCATCAATAACTGTAGGAGATATGACGTTTTTTCCAAATTGCGGGCGGCGTGAGGGGGCGTGGCAAAAATTGAAAATAAACTTGATCTGCGTGCAGACAATAGGAGTCTACATTTCAAATTTGGTTGCTCTAGCTCTTCTAGTCTCTGAGATCTAGGTGTTCATACAGACGGACGGACGGACGGACGGACAGACGGACGGACGGACGGACGGACGGACAGACAGACGGACAGACGGACAGACGGACAGACGGACATGGCTATATCGACTCGGCTGTTGATGCTGATCAAGCAATATATATACTTTATATGGTCGGAAATGATTCCTTCTGCCTGTTACATACATTTGCACGACTTTAGTAGACCCTTTTACTCTACGAGTAACAGGTATAATGAACCAAACACACCCAATTTCTTCAATGCGTTCGGTTCAACATTTTCCTAATAACCACTGCTTTGGTTAGTTTTTATTAACAATATTACTTTAAGTGCTTTTCCGCCTAAAATAAAAATTCTGGCCTTCGTCGTCCTCCAGCTAAGATCGAACACAACAAAAGCGCTTTCTGCTTCCCACTATTTTATAAGTTTGTATTTAGTCTGTTAAACTTTTCAATTTCTTTCTTCGTCTTAAAGTTTCAACAGTCAAGCGTAAATTTGTTTCCAAAAAATGTATCATTAATTAAATGTGTGGTAGCAGAAAAATGCTGCCAAAAAATATATTAAATGCTAATAAATTGCAAATGAAAGAGACAATTTTTTTTTGGTTTTTTGGTTTTGCATAAACACAAATGATTAATATGCATTTTTAAGGAACAAAGGCAAAGCCCAAAACAATTGGCAAATGTCACACACGCCCATCCATCCGTCAGTCCATCCGTGTGCGTCTGTCGTCTGTCCGTTCATTCATCCATCATAATTATGGACATATTCAACAGTCGTCAGAGAGAGAGGAACATTTTTTGACAACTTTATTATGCTGGTCCGCAAATGTCAGAAATTCTGGCAAAAGATTTACAGGTTTTTAATTTAATTCATTCCATGAGAATTTATCATTGTGACTGACTGACTTTGTCCAGTTTTCCACCCAGTTTTCACCATATGCAAATTTTCGGCGTGGGCGTTGCTTTCGTTTTGTTGTTTTGATATACATATATATGTATGTATGTATATTTTACTTTTAGATTTTCGTCTACTCTTAATTATGCCCCACATGTGGTAAATGGCGCTGCACTTTGGCGACATTTCTGTTGTCTCCCCCCCTCCGCTCTGCTTTGTACTATACTTTTTGTTTTGTTTGTTTATTTATTGCATTTTAAGGCATGTTTCGCATTTTGAAAGCGTCATCATCATCATCATCTTCGTCGTCGTCGTCGTCGTCGTCGACGCATCTTAATTGAGTTTTTTATGTGATGTTTATAATTTATGAATTTGATGGCTGGTAAATTGGATTTTCTTATAGCATAATGGAAAATTAGGTGATTTCATGGCTAGGCAATATTTGCAGACCATAAATCGGGTCAATATATGTGTATACAAAATGTATATATAGAGACAGGTGGAAGTCTCGAAGTATCAAGGTTCCCTAGAGATAGTTAACAGGCTGGATACATTGCTCTGAGAAATTGGATGACTTACTTATATATCTGCCAAGGGATTGGATTAGTCAAAAATTGAACCTTCGGACTGCCAGCTAATAAGCGATAACCATTTGACTACCTTCCAGTTATCTATCGAAAACTATTATAGCTGATGAACTATCAACTCTATAATTCAGTTCTCTGAGGAGACAGACTCAAAGACGGCGACTAAAAAAAAAAATGTCTGTGTTCAACCGAGGCACCGCAAAGATCTCAAACTGAAGCCCCATAAAGACCTCAATCGAGTCATCGCAAAGAACTTAGCCGAGGCACCGCAAATCCCTTAACCGAGGCACTACCAGTACCACAAAATCTCCAACTGAGGCATCGCAAAGAACCCATCGGAGGCACCGCAATGCCCTCAACCGAGGCATGGAAGAGACCTCAACCAAGGCATCGCAAAGACCTCGACGCGAGACATCGCAAAGCCTACGACGTGAGGCATCGCAAAGTCCTCGACGCGAGGCATCACAAAGCCCTCAACCGAGGCTACGCCAAGTTCTCAACCGAGGCATCGCAAAGTACTCACCCGAAGCATCGCAAAGAACTCAACCGAGGCACCTCAAAGCACTCAACCGAGGTTACGCCAAGTTCTCACCCGAGGCATCGCAAAGTCCTCACCAGAGGCATCACAAAGAACTCAACCAAGGCACCCCGAAGCCCTCAACCGAGGCACAACAAAGTCACACAAAGTCTCCAACTGAGGCATCACAAAGAACCCATCAGAGGCACCGCAATGCCCTTAACCGAGGCATCGAAGAGTCCTCAACCAAGGCGTAAAGCCCTCAACCGAGGCACTACAAAGTCCTCAACCGAGACACTACAAAGTCCTACAAAGTCTTCAACTGAGGCGTCGCAAAGAACCTATCGGAGGCACCTTGAAGCTCTCAACCGAGGCATGGAAAAGTCCTCAACCAAGGCATCGCAAAGCCCTCGACGCGAGGCATGGCAAAGCCCTCAACCGAGGCTACGCCAAGCTCTCAACCGAGGCATCGCAAAGTCCTCACCCGAGGCATCGCAAAGTCTTTGACGCGAGACATCGCAAAGTCCACCGAGGCACCACAAAATTCTTAACCGAGGCACCATACGCCACCAATCAGGGTTTATCCAAAGTCATCAACCGAGGCACCGCAAAGCCGTCAACCGATGCACTACAAAGTCCCCAACCGAAGCACCACAAAGTTCTCAACAGAGGCACCGCAAAGTTCTCGACGCGAGAAATCGCAAAGTCCACCGAGGCACCACAAAGCTCTCAACCGAGGCACCACAAAAGTCCTCAACCGTCGACGCGAGGCACCGCATAGTTCTCAACTGAGGCATCGCTAAGTTCTCTACCGAGGCATCGAAAAGTCATCCACCGAGGCATCGAAAAGTCCTCCACCGAGGCATAGCAAAGTCTTTAACCGAGGCACCACAAAGTCCTCAACCGAGGCACCATAAAGTTATCCACCGGGGCACCGCAAAGCCTTCAACCGAGGTACTACAAAGTCCCCAAACGATGCATCGCAAAATTCTCGACGCGAGGCAACACCACCAACTACATCAGAAACATTAGCCACCCTCCGAACACATAGACCGCAAAGTCCTCGACCGAGGCACCGCAAAGCCTTCAACCGGGGCACCACTAAGTCCCCAAACGATGCATCGCAAAATTCTCGACGCTAGGCAACACCACCAACTACGTCAGCAACATTAGCCACAGTCCAAACACAAACACCACAAAGTCCTCAACCGAGGCACCAAAAAGTCATCAACCGGGGCACCGCAAAGCCTTCTAACGAGGCACTACAAAGTCCCCAAACGATCACAAAGTTCTCGACGCTAGGCAACAACAGCAATCTATCACCCACCCTCCAAACGCATACACGCCACCATTTAAACCCTGATCCAACTTTTCATCACAACAAAAATAAACCAAAAACCCTTATAAATTGCCATTTACTTCTCTTTCGCTTATTCTCAACAAGTACTTGACGCTACAAAGCCATTTAATCTCTCCTCAAGTATATTTTTAAGGATTAGTATGCATTTTCAAGGCCTATTTCAGTTCACTTAAGTGTTTAACTTTCAACATCTGTGCTAAGTATCCAACTAAATATTTTATTTTAGCCTACACTTATGTATTCAGTATATGCCGGCCGGCATGAACTCTTTTAAGTGGGCGTCAAAAGCAATTTTCATTGAGATATTTCTAGATATTCTATCTCAAGGCTGTCAATGGCATAATAAATTTTTAACAAAGAGGTTAATAAAAAATGAAAGTGAAAATTCGTCGACTTTTTCAACCTTAGTATTGTCCAATAAATCAATTCACCTAAAAAATGTATAACAATGGGACTGAAATAAGAAAAGTCCAAAGTTGCCAAGAAAAATAACATAAAAATTGCTACAAAATTATTTCAAATATTAGAATAGCAAATAAAATAGAAAAAACCCAAAAATAAAAGCTAAAAACTTTTGGCAAATATTTTAACGCCGCGCCATCGTGGCACTATAATATGGTATGTGTACACGTCTATGTTAATCCCAATGTTTGTCTATCAATGCAAACAAAATAACGAAACACTAACAAACACCTGTAGAAATGCTTTCTAAAGTGGCTCCTGGCGCGCTAACGATTCAAATTTTCATCTAACATTGTTGCACTTTGCTGCTGTTGATGCAGAGGCGAAGTAGACGGAGGAGGTGAAGATGATGATGATGATGGGATGAGGGCGATGGGTGATGCAGCTGTTTAGTTGGATTTGCGCGCTTCACTTAGGATGTAACTCATCTATTACATAGCAGCCAAAGCTGTCATTTAGTTGTGGGTGGAAAACGTGTACATTTTGTAAATATAAATAGTTTATACACTTTGTTGCGAAAAATTGACAAGAGAATTAGGATTAGAATTAGGTTTGTGTGGACTTTTGCTAATTATCACACGATGATTGTTGTTACTCAATTAGGGAAATAGTTGAGCATAGAATGTTCCGAGGCGACCTTTACGACCTTTTTGACATTATACTTCCGCGGAATTATAGCACTTAATCAGAGATGAAACCCGTTCGGGATTTTAAACTGAATCGGCTAAGTGGTTTATAGCAGATTTAAACCACCGGTTCCTTTCATGACATGACAAATTCCGATACATAATTCGACTTTTCACATTGAATTTCGAAATTGAACCTGCCAAAGAATACTGTGGCAAACCTGGGCTCCGAATTCTTGAACTAAATCCCTGGAACTGGAAACGATACTGAGGGCAATGATCCGTATGTGTGATCGATACATCGATGACGACTGTTTCGACTCGTGAACAGAACTAATAAATAAAGCTAATAAAGAAATGTCTGAATTTTTAACTGATTAATTGACGGACTCTCTTCTTTTGGATAAATTTCAACTACTAATTGGCGGAGTACCTTGTGCTTCCCTATCTCTCGCTCTGCGTGCCTGGCCAACCAAAGGGTGACAAACATTGGTTTCCGCTCGGCCTTCAAAGGCGAATAAGTACTCAAGTTGACCCAAATCTCTCTATAGTATAAACTTCCATATCTTTATTATATAAATCAAGGCTCCAAACCTATAAAGTTCTGGAAAAGGTTCGACCCACTGAGTGTCACTGATGCCATAAGCACCTTATTCCTGCTTTTGGCATTTCTGGCCACGGTCTCTGCGTGTTTGGCGAATACGTAAAGAGAGTCAAACGTAAGCCCAAGAATCTCCAGGTTGTTTAGGGTTTGAATGCTCTGTCCGTTAATGCGTATGTCAAGTATTTGTTTGACCTCCTTAGTTCCCAGGTGGTAAGAAGCGTTGCAGATGATTTGGTGGCAGACAGTGAGAGATTTCTGTTGGTGAAAAAGTCTGCTAGGACCGGCAGGTAGCTATTCAATCTGCTCTCAAGGGTTTTTAGTTTTTAATATTTTCTTACCTAGGTAAGGTACAAGGTAAATGTCAAAAAATATACCTAGGTAAGGTCAAAGGTATACTGAATTTCCAGTACTTAGGTAAAGGTATAAAAAAAGGTACTTTTAAATTTAAAAGAATTGTTTAAAAATGGAATATTGTGCTTATTGTCTTATATGTATGCTATCTAGATTTTTTCGAAAATTTCGTCACCTTATCTGTTTCGTTTTTGTGTATTTGGCCTCCACAGCTAAAAATTCTTTCAATAGAACATTTCAAATATTTTTATACTTAAGTAAAGATTCTAAAGATTTGCTATAATCGACAAGATAAGTTAGGGTTTCATCCAATCTTTCATTACTAGTATCTTAAAAGACTTCAGAATCCTTTATATTTGAACTCTCATTGACAACATTTTCCAAATTTTCCGTAATTTCTTCAACAAGCCCGTCTTTAAAACACTTCACAATTTAGTCAATATAAATTTTGGAAGTATCATAGTGCAAAAAATCAAAGTCTAAGAAAGAATTCTTGAGCCTGTTCAGCATCTTTCGTGACAACTAAGTTTAAAGTGTGTGATACGCATTTACAGTGACTTGGCAAAATAATTTCAGCTACAGCTGAACTATACAGATCTATTACGTTTAAGTCAGACTCTTCTAAAAACTGTACACTATTAATGCTTTACAGAAGTTGGATGAATTATCTGTAACTGTTCTACATATATATTGGTATTTCTAAGTCCGTATTTGCTATGAACTTCAGCTAATATAGTAGCAAGTATTTCATGTGTATGGGAAAATTGGCAGTCGTACAAATAAAATGAGTATTTTGAAAAATACCAGCGATTTTTTCTTATTCTATTCTATTTTCACTTTTTAAAACCGGGTTTTAGTACAAAATTGGTCTTAAAATCGCAAAATTTTTTGGGAAAGTGAAAATGGGAGCACGGCTAATAGTCTTCCTTGCCTCTTATCTAGCAAGGATCGTATAGTTTTTAAACAGGGAATGTTTACTGGACGTCTAGTATAATCGGCGCGAAAAATATCTCGTTCGAAAAGTACCTAGTCCCTTACCTATTGACATGGTGACAAGTGAAAATTAAGACCTAGGTTATGCAAAAAAAAAATTAGATGTTTTGAAGCAGTCTCCCCTCTTAAGAGAATATCTACACAATCTAAATTAAGTTGCCAAATTTACACAAGGTGACAGAAAATTTAGAAACAAAAAAAATAATAATAAAAAAAAAAATCTATGTATCTTCGGTACAGAGTATAAAATTGTGTTTACTTTTTCAGTAAAGAGTCTTTCCTTAATCCCATCAATATAAGTTCAGGAATATGCTTCCACATTTTCTTCTGGATTAAATATAATAAAATACACATCTATTGTCAAACTAAATAAAAATACATTTATTTCCGATTTCTCATCTTCTATATATCTGTTATATTTCAGAAAGCTCTATGTAGACGATGTGAAATCGCCCCATAATGTAAATTTTTTAAGTATTTTGGAGCCAAAATTAAAGAAGGGCGCGGGAAAGAAAATTAGATTCCGTCCCTATCCGATCCCGACCCGTCGCTATTCCGACTGCAAAATTTTGAATTCAATCCCGTCCCGAACCAAACGTGCTGTTTTTTTTCGGGTCCCGTGGGAATCCCGTGTCAAATGACACCATAATTACCTCAATTGTCATGCTTATCAGCGCAATTTGTTCTCTCTCTTGGAAAATTTGTATATTTGAAGTATAATACAGGTAAAACTAATCCAGTACGCCCATTTTCATCCATATACGGGTGTGTCCCAGAAATCTCTAGAGGTTTTCGTATAAACGTTAGCATTTCATATTATAGCTGTTTGACTTTATATGTAAATTGGCACAAATATGCTGGGCTACTAGATTAGATGACGAAAGTTGAGAGATTTGAAACCGCCTGCTCAAAGCCAAGGAGATTTAATGCGTACGGTTTCCCTTCCATATGATCTAGTAGCCGGTCTTATTCTTTTCACTTCACAAATAAAGTAGTCCAAGCTAAGTTCAAAGTGCAATCGTTTATACGAAAATCTCTAGAGATTTCCAGGACACCGCTGATAGGTTGATATTTGTCGAAGTTAACGGCAGAGAATGATAATATACCAAGAATTAGTATTAAAAATTGTTTGTTGGATGATACGCTCCTTAAGGTTATACAATTGTACCTACTAGGTACTGGGTACTACCTAGCTTCCCAGCTTCAACTGATTTTTAAGCTCACTTTTTTCGAACATTTGTTTGATTAAGTGACCGTAAAAATAAATAAATAAAAATCGATATTTATCGATACCATTAAGACTGTAAAAGTGTCATCACTAACAGCCAAAATGCTCTCGATTTTAAAAAGCTATATGTTGAAGGAAAGGTATTAAATCAGGGGTGCTTAAGCCCATTGCTCACGTGGTTTTAAAGCTATCTTAACCAAACTTAGCACGAAGCCTTTTGGTACAAATACGCTGCACATTTGTCAGAATCGGCCAGGTCGGATGACTATATCATATAGCTGCCATAGGAACCATCGGTCGAAAAGCAGTTTTAGTGAGAAAAACTTTTTTGCTTCAACGCAAACGTCCCCAATCCTCGTATTTTTAATGTTTTCTATGCTTTTACATAATTCCACCAAGTTTTATGAAAATCGGACAACTATATAGTATAGCTGCCATACAAAACATATGTCTGAGAAAAAGTCTAAGTAGGAAAAACTTTTTTGTTTTCAATGCTATCGCTCCTATCGCTTGTCACTAATCAATATTATGTGCTACTGCACAATTCTACCAAGTTTGATCCAAATCGGATGACTGTAGCATATAGCTGCCATAGGAACTATCGGTCGAAAAAGTAGTTCTAGTGAGAAAAACTTTTTTGTTTTCAATGGTAGCGTCTTTATACCTTCCAGTTGCGAATCTTATCAGTTTCCACACAATTTTGGGGAGTTCGGTCATAATCGGATGAATATATCGTATAGCTGCCATATAACAAACTGGGAAGCAAATGCTCAAAGTAGTGGCGCCTTCAAGCTATAAGGGTATATAAACTTCGGTCGAGCCGAAGTTAGCTTTCCTCTATTTTTTCTCTTCGAGCGAAAGTTTTGTTGTTGGCTGCGAATGATTTCGTTGTGGTTTTCCATGCGTATAGCCCTCACGCAAAGCTTAGGGCTGAGCTCAGTGCAACAACAACTTTATATGTTTTATCTCTTCTCTTTCTCTCCGAACGTAGGTATTGTTGTGGGCTGCGATTGATTTCGTGTGCATCAGACAGCTATGAGCACACACACAAACAAAAATTGGGTTTCTATTTCTAGTTTCACAGTTATTTTCTTCATTTGTATTGGTGTCCACGCGGCCGTAAGCTCTCTATTTAATACTCATACTAGAGTCCTAACAAACTACTGACTTTTTGTCCTTGTCATTCAATGAAAAAAGTTTAGAAAACTTTTAAAGAATTCTTGAATTCAAATCTTAACTAATTAATTGAATTAAAACCAAAATAGTGTTTTGGAAAGCAAGAGGCCAAGGCCCCCTCCTTCTCTCTCTCCAATTTTGACAGCAACTTTTTGGATTGCATTTGTTGGCCACTTAATTACTTTGGCATTTGTTAGTAAGGAGGACCCCTGTTGATTCTATTTATTTTGGCTTGAATATGACACATAATTTTGCAAAATTCTAAAAGTCTTTGCTCTACTTAAGACTAATTGTTGAAAGGGGCTGGACCCAAAACCGAAGACGTGACAGTTGAAAATGATGATGATGATGATGATGGTGATATCTGTATGACAGCTGCAAATGAGTGACTGTGACGTGCAAACAAAATGTGAATAGATTATTTTCTTCTGTACAATTTGTCTGACCATGTTTGGTAAGCTTTGATTAGATACACAAAGAGTGTCCTCTTTTGTGCCTTTGACGTCGTTGTCGTACCTGCTGCTCCTCTGGCTGCTGTTGCTGGCACAATTAAGTTTTCGGCACGTCAATGAATCATTCAAATGGTTGTTCACTCGCCTATGTGGGGGCGGGTTTCGTGTTGTGTGCAATTAATAAATTTAATTAAGAAATAATGCCGAACCGAGCTGAGTGTCGGGTCGCGACGCGTCGCGCTTTCAAGTGTGAAAATTATGAAAATTTCTCTTAAATTTAGCATGCAAAATATTTTCATTTCGTTTTTGGGGGCAGGATTGGAGCCTATAAATCAGAGCATTTTGGCTAGCTAGTTTTTAATTAAATCCCTGATCATGTGTTGAGTTCAGGGCCAGACACAAAATTCGTGTAAAATGGCGTAATAAAAATAAATTGAATTTAATGTAATTCCATTTTCGTTTTGCTTGTATAAATTGGTGTAAAATGCACTTCGGAGTGTGCGGCACATAATTCAACTGAAATGACCCACAGCGCACGATGATGTCGACTGCCAAGAATTGAAAATGCCGACTGATTTTTTTTTTTCATCTTTTATTTTCTGTATATGCATTGGTCATGAATCTGTTGGGTATGCGGGTGACGTGCGGTTGTGGTTGCATTAGGTCTGCCTCCCCACCCAGTGGGCAGCTGGCGGTCTGGCATAGCAACAAAATAAACAAATGGTCAACAATTTGTTGTTGCATTTGACCTGAATGAATGCAGCAGCAACAGCAGCAATAGCAGCATAAGGATCAAAATTGTAAGAAGGTTGAGCCATTGTACTTTGAGTGTGTCTTTGGTTTGCACTTAAGGGTTGAGTCCAGCGACATTCGATGAAATGTTTTTTAAATTTGCAGAGGAATACAAAATGTTTAACAACAAGATGACTTTAAATTGCAGTGTAAAGTTCGATTCTCTAAATAGTTTTTGTATGAAATCAAATCTAAAGGAAGATGGTTTGTAACCGGCTTAAAGGACCAATGTGAATGAAGGGCGGGCGAAGAATTACAAATGATAAAAATATGATGAATACTTGTTTGCAAATAAAATACGAAGGTCGCTGGTTAATATCCGGCTCGAGGGACCAATGTGTTGTTGACTGCCGAAGATTACAAAATGATTCAAATTCTTGTGCCTTTTGCGACATGAACCACCTACTAGAGTATCAATTCACCGACCAGTGAAATCTCAGGGTCCTCTAGGCCCACTCTTCATTTTAAAAGAACTTTGATGCTACAGCGTCTACTCCTTGGAATTCTCACAGGACACGGTTTTATAGGCAATGACTATTGTAGAAGCTGTTCCCTAGTTGATAAAGAAGAAAGCGTCAAGCATCTTTTCTGTTCTCGTCCAGCGATCAGTAGAAGACTTTTTGGAATCCAACACAGAGGGGGAAAAAAAACGAGAACATTGGACTCAAAATGAGCACAAACGTTACCAAATACAGTGGAAAGAACTGTTTTTCTCATTTGTAGTACAATGTTTTCACTTCAAGAGCAATTTTTTTAAAACGCCAAAACATGATTTGAATTGATATTGTTTAGTTCTCAAGAACATTTTAAACTCAACTGGAAACAAAATTGCTGCGGCTCCTCCCATACTCCACCCATACTCCATTCAACGACCAACTACTCCACCCAAACTTAACTCATTTTAGACTTTCAGAAAAAACAGAAAATCTCTGGAAAATTGTTTCGTTCTTTACTTAGAGCCGGATCTTCTGTATAAAATGGCGTGTTAGCGCATTGAGCTATTGCACACTTTTGTAGCTAAACGTCCAAATTGCTACTTATACTTTTCAGTTGAACTGTGCTCAATTCAAGCACTTTTACAACATTTGTGCTCAAAATTTTGAAGAAGGTTTTGAAGTTTTGTTCGTATTTTGAGTTGAACCAACTCAACTGTCTAAAACTAAAATTTAGGAGGATTATGCTATCACAACAGGTATATTTTGGCCTAAGTGAATAGCTTCAACCATCGGAACCTGACCTAAACTACGTTTGGTTCACGACTTAATGATTCGTCAGTCACGGTAAAATGGTTTGGTACAATCTTTTTGGGAATGCTTTGAGAAGCCTGCTTAACAAAGTATTGGAAAACAAGAAAGAAAGTCGGTCAAGCCCGACTATAACATACTCTGTACCCTTAACGTCGCAGCTCGCATTTGCTCACGAGTTATACGCGTTCATCTCTCAGTTTCACTCTCTCTCACTAAGATTGCCGTTCAATAGAATGCTGTGGTGATGGGTGGGGGGGCGGGTTCGTGTTTACTGGCCGTTTTTTGCTCATAACTTGAGTATCGTTCATCCGATCTTTATCATTTCTTCAGCAAATCGATAAATAATTTTGTTTACAAGGTATCTCTGGAAGGTACGAACGATCTATCTTCAAAACTGTAGGAGATATGACGTTTTTTCCAAATTGCGAGGGCGGGAGGGGGCGTGGCAAAAATTGAAAATAAACTTGATCTGCCTGCAAGTATAAGAAATATATGCCCCATACATGTCAAACCTCTATCTCTTACCATCTCTGAGATCTCTTCGTTCATACGGACGGACGGACAGACAGACAGACAGACAGACAGACAGACGGACAGACGGACATGGCTATATCGAATCGGCTGTTGATGCTGATCAAGAATATATATACTTTATAGGGTGTTTCGATCTCTTTGAGTCTTTCTACTTATTTGAAAGTAAAATGCTGATTCTACTGATAATAATCACAAAAGCAAACCAATTTCATCATTTTCTCTTACAGTTATTTTCAAAACTAAATAAAAACCAGTTTTGTAGACATTTTCAGAGTATCATATTTTAATTCCGTATTCTGACAGGCCACAAAATACAGAATTTGCGACGCAGACATCGGCTTATAAATGTTTGTATTTTCGACACTATTGAAGGTGTAATTTTCCATGTGGTGGAACCGTATTATATTTTATCTCTGTTTGACTTAAAGCTCTGCTTGCTTTGGCTTAGCAGTTGCTAAAAGTTTGACCCAATCACAGTACTTTATTCTCTATGATTCTACTTTAGTCAAAGTTACATCTGGCTAGCTCAAGATCTATTGTTGAGTATAAATCTTTATAACCAACACAAATCAACGGATATTAATTACAACACTTTGGAATAGCAATTGGGTATGTCCGTACAACGATCGATGTTTCAAACATATCCAAATTCACTCATCAGCGAACTTGTTTTGCTGTTCACACTTCAAACAACCATCCAGTTAGTATTTAGGCCTCTTTCAATCGGCGAATAAAGAATATGAATTTCAATGAATTTTGGCTATGGTTTTTTGTTTGAAGGTGTTTGATTCCTCTTTAGATAGACAAACTCCCTTATATGTGGTGGAAGATGCTGAGACACTCGAAATTGATCAAGTTTGAACCGATTGGAAATTGTTTTTTGCCCAATTAAAATGGGCTCAAATATTGTTCTTTGGAACTGGTTTTGATTCAAAAAATGATCTATCCATATCAATCTGGTAGTTTAAATAATTTTGGCTTGGAAGCATATTGGATTCCGTAAAACAGAGATGCCCAGAGGCCATCTAACGGCGGCGTAGACAATAAGCAACAAGAAATATAAACCCGATTATTGTGTTTTTTTTTTTTTTGTAAGAGAGTAGCCACCAAAGTGTGGGACTTGATTTACCGCACCCACTAAACAAGTCACCCCCATCCCAATCTCCGGCGGGACTAACTTTAGGTATTACTTCGCCGGGGGAATGCCCAAGGCTTACCTAAGATTCTTTCCTATGCAGCGCAGCTTTTGACAATTACTTGTGGCAATTTTGTGCCAGGTTGCAAACGACAGATGTCCTCCCAACCCTCCTGCTTAGTTCAGTTCGACGGAACAATCAAAAATAACATGTTCTGCGTCTTGAATGACCGACTGCCAAAAACAGTCCGACGACTCTTAAGTCGTCGAGCGTCTTTGAACCTATAGACCAGCGGTCGGCAAAACACAAATGCTCATTTTGGCTTTGCTTGTGTGTGTTTAGCCACACGAGAGCGCGCTCATTTAGCACTTTTTTGTGGTTGCAAAAGCGAGCAGTATAAGCTTGTATACCAGGATTCCCTAAGCAGAGAGCTCAAAAATGTGACTGCGTCTCTCTCTAACACACAGTGATGCATGACTTCGGCAAGCATTCGGTGTGATTTGGCGAGTATGTTGGTGCAGATAGGGAGGCGCCGGACACTGCTTTAGAGGTATGATTTCAAATACCCGCGTCCCGTCAGAAGTTGCGTCAGATAGTAGCCAAGGACCTAAGTTAAGGATTAGGCTGTACGTTCATCGACCTTTGGTAGACCTTTGCCACCTGGTTTGCCATCTCCGCCGGAGATGCGCCATTCGCAGTTCCATCTTATGCTCTGCCAATATGGTGCCATCTAACGCTCCTTTGAAAATATTTGTCGCCTCTTGTGAAGGCACCACCTCAAAGATAGGGCGCATAATATCGATTGTGGCGTGCGCTGTGTGGCACGTAGCGCCGTCTTGTTGAAACCAAATATCGTCCAAGTCTTCCGCTTCAATTTCCTCGAAGAACCAATCACTTAACATTCACCATTCACGGTCACGGGGGCTCCCTCTTCATTTTCAAAGAAAAATGGACCAAAATCCGCACCAAACAGTGACACGTGGTGGGTGCATTGGCTTCTCGACGACGATATGCGGATTTTCTGTGCCCCAGATGCGACAATTTTGTTTATTAACATAACCACCGAGGTGGAAATGTGCTTCATCCGAAAAGATGATTTTTCGGTCAAATTCACCATCTTCGGCCAAACGATCATCCGCCCAATTTGCGAACAGTAGATGATTTGGATGGTCAATTGGCTATAGCTGCTACACCAATTGAACTTTGTATGGCTTCATGGCAAGGTCTTTATGCAAAATTGCGCGAAATGTCCAATTGTTGAGATCGATGGCGAGTTGACGTCGATGGTTATTCACGCAAATTTTCAGCTACCGCACGAGTACGTACACGGGTTGGTTTATCCACCAACATTCCAGTTTCACGAACTCGCTTCACGAATTGATCCACAAATTGAGTTTTCAGAACATTTTTTTCAAATTTCGCACAGTTTGAGTCGAGGACTCACCACTTTGGAAATATGTTTTTAATGTTTCCCAACTTTCTTCAAGCGAATTGCGACCCATTATGTAAATGTCAAAGTTTTTACTAAATATTGGTCGCTTTCCGAATGACATTTGACATTTGTTTATAAAGTCAAATTATGAATAATTCAAATTCCAAAAACTGGATGGACCACTCTGTACATTGTTTAGATACTTTATAGCAGGGGTGCCCAAGCCTATTCCGCAAGCCATGCATTCGTTGTTGTCTTACGCAAAAGTATAGCAGGCGCGTATGGCCCTCCGGCCAAATGGAGAGGACAAAATAGTTTGCTTGTGTTGGTGAGCCAGAGAGCCGTTTTACTTGCAATTCAGTGTTCACCGATCTACACAATCATAAGTTCAGCTCGCGTTTGCGTAAAAACACGATTGACTTCGGCTCCTGGTAGCTATGGCTGGTGGCTGGCTCTGATGTAAAGCAACAACAACCCCATCGGCGCAAATTGCCATTACAAAATCGATTACTTCTAGATTACTTTGCCTTCAGTATGAAGGAAATAGTCGCATACAATCTGCATTACTTTGCCGTATGCATGGCCGCTTTGTAAACGGGATGCGCACAGTCTGCATTACTAGTAATAAAACAAGTATGCCAAAGCCGAACTGCCATCGGATTCCCATTACGAATGTTCGCAGTCCGCTTACAATTCAACACACAATTTAGGAATCGTATACTCAGTCGTAAAGCATTTGTAATACGATTCAATTTACTAAAGATGGAAAAGTATACGGGTGGGTAAAGTACTTGTTTTACGATGCAATGTACTTTTCATAGAGAAGTATATGGGTTGGTAATGCACGTGCATTACAGCCTATATAAGTGGGTAATGATGTAGTAATGCAGTGGTTTTTATATTAGTTTATTTTAAATGATTTTATTTGTTATTCCTTGATAGTTTTCTATGATGGCTCTTTGTGGCTGATTGTGTGTGAGTGCGTGTGCTCGTGTCTGTCTTAAGACGACGCATACATTTGTTGTTGTCTTCGATTTTGCAAGATGCATTTTGCTATGCGTTAGCGCCCATACGTGCGCTTATCGCTATGCGCAAAACAACAGCGCATGGCACATCAGCAGGCACATATCATATCAACGTCCATTTTTGTATCTATTACCCGAATTAAGTTTTTCTTAATTTTTAAATAATTATTTTTTGTATATTCCGAAAACCTTTTAAAAATGGATGCATTTATAGAAAGATCCTATTCGTGCCGTCACGCTTTCATTTCGTATCCGAACATTTACAAAAGTTAATGAAGCCATTTGCAATGATGAATTACTTGCATTATTAGGCGCAAAATATAAATAGCAGTCGTCGTATTTTTGCCAATTGTTTATCATTCCGTTTGCTAACCAAAGTCTTTAAAGCTGTCAAGTTGTAATCCATCTTGTGTATTTCACTGCGTTGCACTTGGCACAATTTTTGAAATAAAATTGTTGCCTCTTTCCTTTTTTTTTTTTTTTGGTTTTATGGTTATAATTTTTTTCAATTTGCATTTTGAGTCATCGCAAAATTATTGCGAAACTATGCGCGTTGCCTGCCGCCCGCTGCCTGCCGCCCGCTGCGCTGAGTGGCCAATAATATTTGCAATTATTTATTTCGGCTTGTAAAAGCGTCGCGACTGCACACAGCGGGTTATTGCCAAACCGTCGAAAAATGTGCTATGAATAATATTCATCCCCGCGCAAAACGTGCGAAAAACTTTTATGTTCTAAAAAAAAGGATGTTGTTGCTGCAACTTTGAACTTTTCGTTTCGCAAGAGTCGTTGAACGTCCAACTAACAACATGACGACAACATTTGCTAGCAATTAATAAAATACATACATACACTCTCCCTCCTACCTTTCTTGGCCATTTTCTAAACATTTTGCAATGTTTATGAATGAAAATTTTGTGTCTCAATTGGTGTCCAATAAATTGCAATCACACTCTCATATGCATGTTAATTAATTTGTAGATCAAAAATTATGATTGCATTTGCTGTTGCTTCTGGCTTTACGATTCAGCCTTGAGTAGTGCGTTGACCACTGGGGCGTATTCGTGCCATAATTAGTTGACGCTGTTTCTAATCAATTTTTTTTCGTTTTTTGCTTTTACTTTTCTTACAGGTAAGTTAAACTGACGAAATGCAACATGAGAACTGATCAGTTCTGTAATCAGCGAGCTTAAGGATTCTATAACTAATTGCAAACACTGGATGGTTAAGGTAATTTAAAGAATATGGACAGATATTTGATGGATCGCAAGATTCCCGAGGATATATTGGACTCTGTGTAAGCAGTGAATGGAAAATCTCTTACTAATACAGTAAGGCCACTTGGGGACACACACACCATTTTCTCGGTTTCCTTATCTCTCTCTTCAAAGAGCAGAGAGCTGCAACGAGTATGATCGATCACGCTCAATCAGCCTCGCTCAAACTCTTTGCAACTCCACTCAGCGGATTAAGCAAAATGTTCGATCAAGGTTCGTTCACAACACGAAACGATCTTATTCAGTTGGCTTGATCGCTCTGCTTGGTGATCGAGACTGATTTTTTTGGTTCGCTCATGATGATTGCAACTGATCGTTCAGAAAAAGACGATCGATCCGAACGATGCATGAAAACTCAGACTTCGATCATGTTGTGATTGAATTGATCGTGAGTGAAGCAATCAGATCGAAAATTGCTTTGAGAATCTTCTCATTAGCGCATTTCGTGACTTTCCGGGAAATGGATGTTGGATCCGGTAGCATGTCTTCCACATCGACGTGCTCGCCATAAGTTGCTCCGATCTTAATAAAAAACTTTACTAGTCTTATGAATCCAGAGAATGGCCGACACCCAATTGCGCATTTTTCAATGGCCTCAGTTTTGTCCAGCGGTGTATCAGTTTTCACACTTTGCGATTTCTTATTATCTCTGCAGCAGCTGTGCCTATTCAAATTTGATGTTTGGTTTGCGTTGAATTTTAACACATTACGGCAGGTGCGACAGAAAACAAATTCTTTTAATGTAGTGCTGTCCGGTTTTACTATTTCGGTAAGGATGTTCCAGATAAAGCTTCTTCCCTTGCGCTGGCCTGATAAAGTATAATAATTGCCATTTACTATGCTGTCAGCAATACTTTTCGTCGATTCGCCCTCCATAATTATGATAGTTACGCCAACAAATATCAACAGCAAACTGACGAAATAAGCAGTCTTAACTAGCTCGAGTTCTACCGAATCGGCCGCGAACGATCCATCACGATTGTGATCGAACTGAATGCCAGCAGCATTCGCGATCGTTCTTTGTTCGCTCACACAAAATGTTCGATCAAACCCAATCATGTACGCAACAAGCGAGAGTGATTCGAACAGATTGTTCGCTTCGAGCACGCTCACTAACTATCATATGATTTTTGTTGTAGCAAAGTTTTGCGTCACAAAAAATCTGAGTCAATGATCGGGTATGATCGAAAAAATGTTGATCGTTGCAGTTCTCTGTCAAAGAGAGAGTTTGGCGATAGCTTGAGGGGAGAGTTTTCTGATAGTTTGGCGATTTACACAAACAAAATACATTAGATATCGTCCCCAATCTTAACATACAAGTGATAAATAAGCGATATGTGGTATCGATTCTCGATTCTCGTCGCAAATTTCAATTTCACTATTTATATGGGCTGAGTAAGGAATTCGTTCTTGGGAATTACAAGCAAGCAAAAATTGGTGTATGTTTTCAATACAAGTACATCATATTCAATATTAGTAACCCATTAGATGCGTTGCTTTACACTCGCGGTGTGGCGCAGCCGTCTAAGGAGTCGTTCCAAACATGTTTCAGTTCAAGGGTCCCGAGTTCGAATCCCCCCGGAGAGTATGGAAAAATTTTGAATAAAAATAAACATAAGTTTGTTCAATTTGTTGTTTTTCGGAATTAATATAAATAAAAATCGTATCCTTCCACATAAGAGACTCATTCATATATTCAAGAAGAATCGATTTACTATCTCTAGAGTATACTTTTTTCTTATCTCCAGGAAGAATCGTTTTTTTATCTCTTAGAAGACACTTTCTGATCCCCAGAATATAATGCGCTTTCTTATCTCCAGGAAGAAACGCTTTCTTATCTCCAGAAAGATACTCTTTCTTATCTCCAGGAAAAAACGCTTTCTTATCTCTTAGAAGACACTTTTTCTGATCCCCAGAATGTAACGCGCTTTCTTATCTCCAGGAAGAAACGTTTTCTTATCTCCAGAAAGATAAGCTTTCTTATCTCCAGGAAGAAACGCTTTCTTATCCCCAGGAAGATATGCTTTCTTATCTCCAGGAAGAAACGCTTTCTTTTCTCCAGGAAGAAACGCTATCTTAACTCCCAGAAGTGTCGCAGAGTGGCACACTGTTTCCAGAAGGGAGATGAGAATGCGATTGCTATGCGATATCGCCAGAGTTAAGCGATACCTACTGGAACAATCGCATACTTATCTATTTTGCTATAAAAAATGTTTGCTGTGCAGGCTTCTGTAAACTTGGCGTTTTCTGTTGGTGTTGGTTTCTGCTTTTAAGTCGCCTTGCAATTGCCAAAACGGTTATAGCAGTGCTGGCATAAGGAGGCAGCTTCTGACTAGTTTTTTATATTACAAATTTGTACACTCGATGGGAATGACGTCTTAACCCGTTGCGTCACGGCGCTCGTTTAAGGTAACCAATCTAAGATGTTACTTGTATTGAACAATACACCCATAATTGCTCGCTTGTAATTCTCAAGTTCGAATTCCGAGCTCAACTAATATAAAAGTGTTAGCAGTTTGAAATCAAAGGCTCGCACAGTTGATTCAAATGACTTTTAATTTCTTTATAGGCAGTGTTAGGAAGTAACTAGGTAAAAATACCTATGTAACGCTCAAAAAGTAAGGTATAAGGTACTTTAATATGAATGAGAATTGAATTTCAAATGATAGCTTGAGTGGGAAACGAATCTAGTTTATATTCATTTTATCGATTTGATTGTCGATGTGACTATTAAAATAACATAGTCTTGAGCTAATTACTGTGTTAATCCTTAAGACGCTTTAAGTCAAGGAAATACAGAAAGCTGTCGCACAACTAGCATGGAAATAAGGTACATGGACCATCTTTTGAATGGTTTCTAAATTCGATTGCTATTCAGAGTGGATAATAAATGACAGCATTTTATTAAACACACAAGAAACCAAATTATATTCTAGGATCCTATCACCAGTAGACTTTGCTATCAGCTTAAATTTTACTATTAAAGAAGTTTTAAAATAAAAGTTGTCATTATCGCTTTACTTCCTATGTATCTAGGCCAAGACCAAGATTAAATATGAAGACCAAGATTAAATATGTAGATAAAGCCATTTGTGAAGTTGACGCGAATGTGGAACTTAATGATTAATGTTAATTTAAAAAAAAAACATATATATTGTAAACTATGTCGAAAATTCAAATAATAGGAATTCTAGCCTAAAAATCCGAAAAAAAAAAAAAGTAATATAATATATATATATTTTTCTGACTTAGAACTAAAAAAAAGTGTATGTCCCTGTCAAAATTTTGGGAGTCTCGGAACACAGATTTGTTGTACTGATTCCTAAAAATCTTTTGTTCTTTTTTCGTACACTTTTGTTGAAATTTCGTTGAAACCTAAAAGTTTTGGTTGGATAGTTGACGTCATTCAGTTCACAATACTTTCGGGTAGGTGGTGTTGGATAAATCATGATTTAAAAGGCATTTAAAAAGTACCTTTTTGTTCCTTTACCTAGGTACTAAAAATTTTGTATACCTTTTACCTTACCTAGGTATATTTTTACCATTTACCTTGTACCTTACCTAGGTAAGAAAATTGAGTACCTTTCCAATCACTGTTTATAGGTTTGAATTGGTAAAATCAACAAGAAAAAGTGCTTAAGAAAAACCATTTTTTAGCCAAAAACGCAAAATGTTTTTTTTTATACCCTTGCAAAGGGTATTATAATTTTTGCACAGAAGTTTGCAACGCATAGAAATATTCATTTCCGACCCCATAAACTATATATATTCTTGATCAGGGCGACGAGCTGAGTCGATTGAGCTTTGTCCGTCCGTCAGTCTGTCTGTTTCTACGCAAACTAGTCTCTCAGTTTAAAAGCAATCGAGCTGAAATTTTGCACAGAGTCTTCTTTTTACTGCACGTTGTTAATATGTTGGAACCGACCGGATCGGATGACTATATCTTATAGCTGCCATAGGAACCAACGGTCAAAAAATGGGTCCTATTGTCCATTATTAATATTATATGCTTTCAAACAGATTTGCAACCTTTCAACTATAAAATCGGATGACTATATCTTATAGCTGCCATAGGACCGATCGGTCGGAAAATGAGTCTTAGTCTTAGAAAAACTTTTTTATTTTCAAGTGTATCTTTCTTACACTGGGCGATTGTTAATTTGATATGTTTTCAAAAAGAATCGCAAATTTGGTCGAAATCAGATGTTTATCTGTCGGAAAATGGGTTTTAGTTAAAAAATTGTTGGATTTTTATGTAAGCGTTCTTAAACTCTGCAAGGGTATAAAAACTTCGGCACAGACGAAGCTAGCTTGGCCTTCTAGTGAATCATTAAAACAGATTATAGTACATTTTAAAAGTGTTAAATAGATATGCAGAAATACCAAAGTTAACAAAAACGTAAATTTTTGTCTGATCAACAAAATAGGTGCATGTAATGCGTGCGTAAGCTCCGAGAACAAGGAAAAAGTTACAAATGAATTGCTGCATCAATTGAACTGTTTCGTTACAAGTGCTCTGAAAGCACTAAAGATCATTCAAAAGGAGTAGAAGATGCAAGAAAACATCATTAGTAACCGATAATCATATTGAATTATTGGCTAATTCTGAATTTTTTCAATCATCAAAAGCGATTGCAAGCGAAATTGGACAACACAAACTGTCCGATGGCGATTAGTAAGGGCAAATCTACACATGCATGTTAGTTTGTCCTTCTCGTTAACAATAATGTAGAAATTTTAGTCCGCGCTGAGAAGTTGATTAAAAGTATTTTGAGAAATAAGATTTTTAATCCGCAAGGAAAAGTTGGAAGCCGTCGAGGGCGCCCTTTGAATGTTTGGTACAATTTCGGGGTTATCTTGTTCCACTAAAACTAATTTTCAAAAGGAGCTTCAAGTATAGATTCGCTGACTTAGCAACACACTTTTAAGAGACATTAATTATCAAGGTTTCAAACTGGCCCAGTACCGAACCTCACCGATCGAAATTCAGTTCGTGTTTTTTGAAGCCCCAAATCATTACATCTTGTCAAGCAAAATCAAGAACCTTCTGTTCCTTTCAGAACTTTAAACGTTGGAGACAAAAGATTAAAGTATTCAAGCAGTTTCATTGAATGGCCATTGAATGTAATTGACATTCAAAATATTCCATATTCCTTACCTTAACAAGAGCGCATAGAGCTCTTCTAGGTATTCCATATGTTTCAATATCAAACAAACAAACTTGACCGACGCTGCCAATTTGTGCGTTGCTTAGGCCAAAAATGTTGACGTGCAAATTGCAAACGAATTTTTGGCCAGGCGCAAAAAAGTTTTCGTTTTCGCGTCTGGAAAGCCACGCCGACGTCATTAGAAGGCTACAAAATATTGCCCCTGCTAAATATTGTTATTTCCCCCCTCCGTGTACCTACACACACACACACACACACCCACATAAATTGTATGTTTGTTTGTTTTGTTAGCAACGCGGGCTATACAAACGCAAATACATGTGTAGAATGAGATGAAGACCGAATCCGATCAACAACAAAGTCTCCTTTTGCCCTTTGGGCGGCATGAATAATTCATTTTTCTCTCTCTCTCTCTCTGTGTGTATGTGTGTCAATGTTTCATGCATAATTAAGCATTTTTGCAATTAAACGTGTGCTTTCACATATTTACGCACACACAACTTTATTTGGGTTTGAGCTAAATCCTGCCATCCATTGAATATTATGTTTATGTGTTGAAGATTTCACAAATGCCGCTTGGTGGAGGGAGGAGCATAGCAGAGGAGACCTAAAACTTTTCCATTCATACAAGTTATAACATTTGAGTGGCGGCTATAGCAAATTTCTTACGAAAAGTTACCAACAGAACGCCGAGGTTAAAGGTTAATAAATTGAATATTGTGAACCTGAATGTGAAAAGATGGAAAGCTCGTTAGCAGCAAGTAATCAATAAGCAGAGTATACATAATCCCCAAAAAGTTGCACAACATTTTCATGTTGGAAGAGGGAAAAGACAGCTAAGAAAGTTGAGTGAATGAAGGAGGAAAAGTGCTTATTAGCCTTCAAGTATGAAAAAAAACGAGAAGGCCAAGCTAACTTCGTCTGTGTCGAAGTTTTTATACCCTTGCAAATGCTGTTTCTGAAATGTCAGAGTTTAAGAACGCTTACATAAAAATCCAAAAATTTTGTTACTAAAACCCATTTTCCGGCAGATAAACATCTGATTTCGACCAAATTTCGCGAATCTTTTTGAAAACATATCAAATAAACAATCGTCGAGTTTAAGAAAGATAAAATTTAAAATAAAAAAGTTTTTCCCACTAAGACTCATTTTCCGAACGATCAGTCCTATGGTAGCCTTAAGATATAGTCATCATAGCATATAGCATATAGAATTAGTAATCAGTGAGCTTAAGGACGCTTACATTAAAAACAAAACAAAAATTTCTTACTAAGAATCATTTTCGACCTATCGGTTCTGTGGCGACCATAAGATGACGATCAACTTTTTATACCCTTGTACAGGGTGGTCGGGCGTGGCGTACCAGTCGTATGTGTGGCGGCTGGTGCGGGAGGTGTTGTGGGTTCGATCCCGCCACGGACCATCTAATAGAAAAAGTTTTTCTTTCTTTAGAAAAAAGCTTTTACACACCCGATCACCTTCACCCAGCTACTGGCGCCAGCTGTGAAGTTAACTAGCCATGAAAAAGCAAATTCTCTAACTATTGCCGTTCGGATTCGGCGTTAAACTGTAGGTCCCTTTCTCTTGTGCGAAAAATTATATAAGCACACACGCCAAGAGATTGAGAGAAGCTTGGCCCTGGCCTTTCTGGAGGTGCTGTTTGAGCCAATTTTACTTTTTACTTTACAGGATATATTAAAATTGTCCAGATGTTTGTAACGCATAGAAGGAAGCATCTCCGACCACACAAAGTATATATATATTCTTGATCAGCATGACGAGCTGAGTTGATATAGCCATGTCCGTCCGTCTGTCCGTCTGTTCCTATGCTATCTCCTCCGTCAGTTTTACAGCTATCTTAAACAAACTTTGCACGAAGCCTTTTGGTACAAATACGCTGCACATTTGTCGGAATCGGCCGGATCGGATGACTATATCATATAGCTGCCATAGGAACCATCGGTCGAAAAAGTAGTTTTAGTGAGAAAAACTTTTTTGTCTTCACCGCAAACCTGCCCAAAACATCGTATTTCTAAGTTTTCTATGTTTTTGCATAATTCCTCCAAGTTGTATGAAAATCGGCCAATTATATAGTATAGCTGCCATACAAAAGATAAGTCTGAGAAAAAGTCTTAGTAGGAAAAAGTTTTTTGTTTTCAATGCTATCACTCCCAAACTTGTCACTAATCAATACTATAAGCCACTGCACAATTCCACCCAGTTTGATCAAAATCGACTGACTAAAGCATATAGCTGCCATTGGAACTATCGTTCGAAAAAGTAGTTCTAGTGAGAAAAACCTTTTTTGTTTTCAATGGTAGCGTCTTTATACCTTCCACTTGTGAATATTATCAGTTTCCACACAATTTTGGGGACTTCGGTCAAAATCGGATGAACATATCGTATAGCTGCCATATAACAAACTGGGAAGCAAATGCTCAAAGTAGTGGCGCCATCAAGCTACAAGGGTATATAAACTTCGGTCGAGCCGAAGCTAGCTTTCCTCTATTTTTCAAATTAGTTTAAAAGCGTTTAATATTAAGAATAACCGAACTTAAGAACGATTTACTTGAAAACAAAAAAGTTTTTTCACATTTTCCGACCGATCAGTCCTATGGGAGCTTAAGATATAGTCATCATATTTTGACCAAAGTTTGCAAATATGTTTAAAAGCATTAAATATTAATAATAGACAAGTTTGAGGACGCTAACATTGAAAACAAAAAAGTTTTTCTCAGTAGGACCCATTTTTTGACCGATGGTTCCTATGGCAGCTATAAGATATGGTCATCCGATCCGGTCGGTTCCGATATATTAGCAGTCTGCAGTAAAAAGAAGACTCTGTGCAAAATTTCGGCTCGATAGCCTTAAAAACGGACGGAAAAAGCTCAATCGACTCAGCTCGTCGCCCTGATCAAGAATATACACACCTGATCATATTAATAGGTACACACATCAACTCTGAGTTTAAGGTAACAGAAAACAGTTTTATTCATCGTTTCAAACTTAAAATTTGTTCTCATTGGTTCTCAAACTTTTTGTTTTTAATAAAATAAACTTAATTGTAACATAGAATAATAATATAACATAAAAGAGATCATTTTGTGTTTCAGATACGTTTTCAGTGTGATCATAATAATAGGTACACTTCATGTGTTGGTAAGAAACCAAATTTTAATTTCCATTTTGTGTTCTTTTTTTAGGTAAATTAGTATTTCCTAACTTAGTATCCAGTGTATCCACCTCTATTTTTAGCCACTACTGCTATTCTTTTTGGCATACTTTTAATAAGAGCCTGGCAGGTCTCTACTGGTGTCTCATACCACAGTTTTTGGACACCTTCCCATAATTTTTGTTTATTTGAAAATGAATGCTTTGCCAATTTCTTTTTTAAGTGGCATATTTTCCTCAGCATACGGTACCATAACAGTTTCCAATATGGATTTGTACTCTTCAGCATTCATTTTGTTCGTAGTCTGATAAATTGGACCTACGCCGTACCAGGAGAAGCAACCCCATACCATTATATTGCCACCTCTATGTTTGACTGTTTTTTTTGTAAACCGTGGATGGAATTCCTTTCCATTAGGGCGTCGAACATTCCTTTCACAGTCATGCCCAAACAAATTAATCTTGATTTCATCGCTCCATAATGTGTTTCTCCATTTTTTCTCCCCGGTGCATCCTACCCAGTCTTTGTCGTCCATTGCAAAAGTTTGCCTCATGGTGATATTTTTCTTGCGCGTAAGTGGGACTTTTCTGACAATTCTTCCTGGTAGGTTGGCATCTTGTAGTCGTCTTCGGATACTTGGAGCACTAACTGAATTCCCAATTTCGGCTGCAATAGCCTTCGATGACTTAAATGGGTCCTTTTTGCTCAAAGTTACTATGTAGTGGTCAAGGGTTTCTGTTGTTTTTTGTGGCCTTCCTCGGGTTTCCTGTCTTGGTTTTCTTTCTAATGCATTTTTAACAAAATTATGAGACCTGTTCATTAATTTGGCGATGGCTCGTAAAGATTTGCCTTCTTTTCTCACACTAAGAACCAATCGAGCTTCTTCTTTAGTACAATGAGAATTTCGACCCATTTTTTCTGAAAAAAAAAACAAATTATTTAATTCTCTGTATTGACAGGAGCTATACTTAATTTACCTTTAGTTACCAAAAGATCACTGATTACAAAATTATTCACTTGATACTTGTGAGAAACGGAGACTGTACCTATTATTATGATCAGGCGAAATGTGTGGTGGACTCGCAATTTATAGAAAAGCTTTGATATACGGGGCAGCCCCTCTTTCAACTCTTTGTCACAGTGTGGCCAGACATTGACAACAACAAAAAACCAAAAATTAAAAAGTAGTCAACACTAAAAGTACAAAAAAACCATCTATAATTAAAAAATTCCGGTGTGTACCCATTAATATGATCAGGTGTGTATATCTTATGGTTGCCATAGGACAGATCGGTCGAAAACGAGTCTTAGTAAAAATTTTTTTTTTTTTTTTGCTAGCGTCCTTAAACTCGCTGATGACTTTTTTATATGCTTTCAAATAGATTCGCAAAATTGGGTCGAAGTCGGATGGCCGATAGGTCGGAAATTGAGTCTTAGTGAGAAAAACTTTTTTGTTTTCATTTTATTGGTTTTAAACTTGGCGTTTGTTAATTTGATATGTTTCCAAAAAGATTCGCGAAGTTTGGTCGAAATCAAATGTTTATCTGTCGAAAAACTTTTGAAAATTTTTAAAATTTATGTTTTAGTTACAAAAATCTTTGATTTTTATGTAAGCGTTCATAAATTGTGACATTTGCATTTGCAAGGGTATAAAAACTTCGGCACAGACAAAGTTAGCTTGGCCTTCTCGTTTTTCTAAATTTTAGGGTGATTTCGATTCTAAAGCGATTTTCTTAAATATAGAAAAATAATTTTCTGCATCCATAGTAAGGTTTTTCACGTTTTTGCCACACTTTACGCTTCCCATAGCATACTTTTTGGAACTGATTGATTGTTTCAAAGATTTATGTATAATCAAATCAAGCTAATTTCTATGAAATTTTCACACACATTTTTGTAATTTGCTTTTGCGTTTTCTTGCCTCTATCAAATCAGGTGATTCCACCGCTCTACATACACACATCCACATACATCCACATACTGCGTTCATTAAACAAGTTTGTAGTATTTGCTTTTTTGTATCTCTTATGTAGCTGCTGCGTTTCTAAATTTTTCTTGAATTTTCTTGTTGTTGATTGGAAGCAGGAGAGAGAGAGAGAGATAAAACGCGTATGTTGCCTGCGTTTGATAAAAACACATAAACAAAATATTTAGCCCTGAATTGTTTGCCAAAAAAAAAAGAAAACCAAGAAAATTGTTGATCTCTTTCTTGTGCCTCGTGCGATTTGTTGTTGCTTATTATGCTTTGGCTTTTAGTGTTTTGCCGGCAACAATACAAAACCCCAAAAAAGAAAAAAAAAAAAGCACACTAACAATGGCAAATTAAATGTATAAAACTAAACATAACACGCTGCTGCGTGCCCTGCCAGTCTGCTCCGTTCGTTTCTATAGTATTTTTCACACAATAAATGTGTAGAAACAACAACAACAACAACAGCAACAACAACAATAAAAACTTGCGAAATATTTTCCACTTGGCACGCAGCATGGCCAAGTCTCGAGTCTCGAGTCTGTTTGCATTTTACACTTTTCATTTTATTTATTTTTAATACGATTTTTTTCGGCAATTTGATAAAAACTAAATACAGAACACAGATTCCTCCTCCTCCTCCGGTCAAGTGTTTACGTAGGAGCAGCACTCGAGTAGCTGGAGAATTTGTTAACTGCTTGGCCAATAGTTGGTTTAGCGCCACGTTGTTGTTGTTGCTGCTGCTGCTGCAATTGCCAAAAGAGCCCAATAGAAAATGTTCTTGATTATAAATAGTTTTGCCAAAATGCTGCGCATGGGGGTGTGGGATGGTCACAACAACAACAACAACACCAACAGGTCCTCCTCCCTCTTGGCCATTGAAAATTCAATTTCAATTATTAGAAATCTGTGTGTGCTTGTGGCACTTAAATGTCACATTTTGCTATGTGGGAGCTCATTTTCTTGGTTCATATTTTTGCAAATTAAATTTTTATTGAGCGTATCGTTTGGGCATAATTAATTTTAATTGAGGACGTTGCAAGACACACACACACCACACACACACATCCGCACGGCCTTTGACAAGCTATTTATATGGGGGTGTTGGAGGCTGCAAGCCGGTCCGGAACCGAACCTCCCTGACAAAACGATTCTGTTTGGGTTCTTTATGCTTCTCTCGAACTGGACCCTGAAATAAACCCCTTAAATTAATGATTGACCAAATGGGTTGTCTCTTTTAGACAAATTCTTGTAGCGGATGTTGAGCATATCCTTGATGTGTGCTCAAATCAACAGGTACACGAGTCGCTACAAAGTGAAGGATTTAGAACCTGTCTTTTTGTCCAAGGAAAATGAAATGAAAATTCCTAATCAAAGAGGAAATTTTCTAATTCAATTATGCGAGTTTTTTTCAACCAAAGAGCAAACAGTTTTTCAGTTTCGGTCGATGAAGCAAGTCAGAGCTGGTTTATTCACTCTTTGGCCTCGCTCTTCTTGACAAATTTTGATCTAAACCAGAGCCGGCCAAATGGATAGGACAGAAGTATGAGCATGTGTTGGTAAGCACGAAAGTATGTAGACAACTTGCACATACATTAATTTGGCTCGCGTCTGTATGAAAAAAAAATACGAGGGACGGCTTTGGGCTGGTATTTGTGCAAAAGACACCGAACTCCTATCTGTCGCCCTGACGACGTCAGGCTGTCTACGTGAGAAAACGTTCATTGCCCTGCCTGCCTACACCTGCTGCTCACGCCTGCTATTTACGTACATTCAGCCGACTATGCAACTACATTCCACTTATATGCTTGATAATGTACCACTTGAGTGCTTAAATGATTCAGCCAATGAGGTAAATGATCTTGGAGTTATTCTTGATCACCGACTTAAATTTGACTCTCATGTTATGGCTACTGTTTGTAGGGCCAGGAGTGTTCTTGGGTTTATTAAGCGCTGGTCGGAAGGAATTTGATGATCCCTATACGACGAAGATTTTGTACACTTCTCTTGTCCGTCCGATTCTCGAGTACGGATCATGTGTGTGATCTCCGCAATATTCGACCCATCAAAATAGAATTGAATCTGTGCAAAAACAATTTTTATTGTTTGCTCTTCGTGGTTTGGGCTGGAATCCTGAGGTCCGTTTACCATCGTACTCTAGTAGACTTCTTTTGATTAACCTTCCCTCCCTTATTAACCGTAGAGTTATGCTTGGAGTAATCTTTATACATAGACTAATTAAGTGTGAAATCGCCTCATCTGAGTTGGTTGACCAAATGAACCTCAACGTTCCTATTAGACCGACTCGTAATTTTATCCCCCTATCACCAGATCGTTGTAATACAAACTATGCCTTGCTTGAACCGTTTCGTGTCCTCTGTGCTGATTACAATAAACTCTACCGAATAATTACCTCTGAAGCTTCTCTTCCTGCTATATAAATTTCTATTTTAACTTATTTAGCCCGTAATTAACATTACTTTATGTTCTTCCTTCGCGATTTCGTGTAACACGTTAGTTGCTGCGCCTCTCGGTCGGTTGGGCGGGAGGTGGGCTGCTATTTTGCTTGGGGTTCGCGCGTAACAAGCTTAGGCTTGGTGTCGCATGGGCCACTTGAACGTACTGCGCATTGTACGTCAACGTCCATATAACATTCGAGAATTTATCAGATCTTGCATTGAATGCAGCCGACCCTGCACGTGCCTGTATTCGTTCCACGTTGGTTGAACATTCACCAATTCCGCTGATTTCCATTGTACGCAGCCTGCCAGACAATCGTTCCTACTTATGAAAGTAAGTCGCGCAGCTGAATATGAATCTTCATCGCATCCTTCATCATCGCCGATGTTCAATGTTCATGCAAAACCGATCCCCTTACCTGATCGACAATAAGCAACCTGCTACAACTCGAGACGCTCTCTGTTTGGCAATTGATGCCAGACTGAGTCTACCTACAAGTTCTCAACCTCAAACGAAAGTCCACAACGCGTGGCAAGCGAAAGTCCACAACGAGTGGCAAACGAAAAGTCTCGACGCGAGGCAACCTCAACCCTGCTTGGGCGAACTTGCTAGTCGGCCACCTCTCAAAGCAAAGGCCTCAACGCAAGGTTACCATCGACGCAACTACGCCAATCTGTACTCCGAGCACATGCTTAGTACTACCGATTTATCAGTTTCTGTCAGAGCGGGCAAACAAACGGAACGTTTAACGAACCGTTCGCGAAAGAGAGAAACTATTCATTTGTTTTGTATCGGTTACTATAGTCAGGGAAAACGAAACCACTAACTTTATATTGCCGAAGAGCGCAAACGAAACGATTGGAATATTGTTCTCGCGACAGCTGCGCTGCCTTGAAACGTTTGGGAATGAAATATATGCAAAACAACAAAGCTGAGAGAATCAAAGAAGTAAAAAAAAAAAAGTGTATACAAATTGAGCAGCAAACGTTTCCGAACTATTCGCCCTCGTTGCATATCGTTCCGATTCCCTTTGTTCCCTTCACAAGATGAGAGCATTTCGCTTTACGTTTAGTTTTCTCTCACGAACGCAAACTGAACGGAACTCATTTTTTTACCGTTGCATTTTATCGGGTTTTGTTAGTGTTTCGCTCTGTGCAAAGAAAGAAACGAAACGATTCAGAAACGTTTCGTTTCGTTTGTTTGCCCGCTCTGGTTTCTGTACTAAACGGAAACAGTTCATCTACTCAACTACGACACAAATATCACACCGAGAAGTATACGCAAGCTTTCCGCCACATTGGGACTTGTAAAAAGTCAAAGTCTTCCTACAAGTTCTCGAAATCAAACGAAGTCCACAACGAGTGGCAAACGAAAGTTGCACATTAAAACTTGTGCAAATGCTGTAGATGATCAACCCCGAACATTTATACCAGATATACCACAAATTTTGTATATCATTCGTTCCCGCATGGTCTCTGGAGGGGGGAGTACTGTGGCAGCTCTGCACAGTGTTTCGTCTAGAACAAGCTAGCTGGACAAAATTATTTTTTTGCCTTTTCGCATTAATTGCCTTAAGACTAAAAAAAAACTGTTCTAGAGTCAGGGTCGGAAATGTCCCGTCAGGTCGTTATGGGTGACTAGAAAGTCTTTCCACTTTTCAACGTATAACTTCTAAAGTACTAAAGCAACAAACTCAAATGAATATATTCTGAAAAGAGAATCTAACGCCAAATAATAAAATATGCAGATTTTGAAGTCCTTGGGAAGAATAAAAAAGTAATCGACCCCCAAAATAGAAAAACTTACGACTTTTTGACACATTTTTTGTAAAAATTGTAATTTTTCTCGAAAAATATAAACCAAAAATATTAAAAATAAGTAGTAAATAAATACCTCACATATTTAATCCCACATTTTATCTCCATGAGAATCACTGACCTTTAACTGAATCACCCATATTCACATAAAATAAATCTAGTTGTGTTTAGTCCGAATATAATGCTTTTTTTTTTAACACGAGCAAATTTTGAAAGTTAAATCCATTCAGCAGCAACATGACAAGTTTGCACTTTGGAAGGCAATTTCTAGAAACTAACAGTTCTTTTCCATGGAATTTTTTTTGTTTTGCTATTTCCACATATTTGTTTACGATTTTGCATTGATGTTTTTGCCAATTGTGAGAATCAATTTTGTTTAGCTAGCTTGTACTAGACGAAACACTGTGCTCTGGTCACACTATTTATCGTGATAACGCAGCTGCTGAGCGACAACCCGTACACCATCCCTAACGCAGCGGCAGCACGACAACCAGTTTCTGGTTGGCTCCCGCCAAGGCGGCTGGTGGCAGCATCGCTCTGTACGATCGAACAATAATTGTTAGCATTTAAGTTATATTCAATAAAGTTAGTTACACATATTAAACCAAGTAGCTAAAGCCACAGGAAGGTGGCCCCATCTATTAGTGAGCTTGGGAAATCACTCAAATAACATTGTTCAAAACGAAAATGAAACTTTTCTATGAAAATCATTCAAAACCTTTATATTTCTATTCAGTTTACGAGTTGCAAGAAGTTAGCTTTCCTTTACTTTTCAAAACATTGTCCATCCTCAGCCACTACTTTTCCCATCTTTCTAGCAATTTTCATAGTATTAGAAAAAACGATGCTTCTTTTGAGGCGATCCACGAATCGACCACAATTTTGGAGCTCTTCAGAAGAGAGAAAGGGCTGACCCTCAAGGGCATGCATCATTGACCAAAACAAATATTAGTCGGAAGAAGCAATGTCTGGGGTATACGGCGAGTAGGGTAGGACTTGCCATTTCAGCGTTTCAAGGTATGCTTTGAACGGCTACGCAACATATGGCCGAGCGTTGTTGTGTGACAAATTCTGGCCTTTTTATACCCTTGTACGCATAGAAGGGAGCATTCCCGACCACACAATGTATATATATTCTTGATCAGCATGACGAGCTGAGTTGATATAGCCATGTCCGTCTGTCCGTCCGTCTGTTTCTATGCTATCTCCTCCGTCAGTTTTAAATCTATCTTAACCAAACTTTGCACGAAGCCTTTTGGTACCAATACGCTGCACATTTGTCGGAAACGGCCGGATCGGATGACTATATCATATAGCTGCCATAGGAACCATCGGTCGAAAAACTAGTTTTAGTGAGAAAAACTTTTTTGTCTTCAACGCAAATGTCCCCAATCCTTGTATTTCTAAGTTTTCTATGCTTTTACATAATTCCACCAAGTTTTATGAAAATCGGACAACTATATAGTATAGCTGCCATACAAAAGATATGTCTGAGAAAAAGTCTTAGTATGAAAAACTTTTTTGTTTTGAATGCTATTGCTTCTAAACTTGTCACTAATCAATTTTATATGCTACTACACAATTCTACCAAGTTTGATAAAAATCGGATGATTATAGCATATAGCTGCCATAGGAACTATCGGTTGAAAAGGTAGTTCTAGTGAGAAAAACTTTTTTGTTGTCAATGGTAGCGTCTTTATACCTTCCAGTTGTGAATATTATCAGTTTACACACAATTTTGGGGAGTTCGGTCAAAATCGGATGAATATATCATATAGCTGCCATATAACTGGGAAGTAAATGCTCAAAGTAGTGGCGCCATCAAGCTACAAGGGTATGTAAACTTCGGTCGAGTCGAAGTTAGCTTTTCTTTATTTTTTGCTTCAAAGCTCGGCTCAAATGCCTCAATTGAGTTCGGTAGAGTTGCCCTGTGATGGTTTCACTCGGTTGGTCTCAATTGGTCACACCAAATACAGAGCATTAACTTGCCATCGTGAACCGGTGGCACGACTTCGAAACGTTTAAAACGGGGGAAATCGATGAAGCATATTCCTCGTAAGCTTCTTACAACATTCTATAGCCTTCTTCTGCATTTCTCTTCAAATAAAAGCAGAAAAGTAAACTTTCCTGCAGATTGTTTTTTGTTGGCACAAAAGTTGACATATTCGAAGCACCTTAAAACTATGTTGTTTACACTTCAGCGAAACGGCAAATACTGAACAAGAAAGTCTAATGATGAGACTTGAAAATGAAGTTGGTAGCAACATTTTCCGATTCGATTCAAGTCAAAAAGTTCCTTTACATTTTTGTTTTCTAAGAACAGGCGTTTAGCCATGAATCGAAGCGGTTTAAATCATCATTCTACAATTTAGAAACCTCTCTAAATCATCAACTAAATATCCGCAATACGAACTTTCCACTTTAAAATGCCCCGCAATAGACCAAAAAATGAAAATATTCTTTCATGTGGGAAAATGTGAAAACTTTTCTCTGACTATTTATCTTCAATTTCCGCACCAGGGTTGGTCAGTGAAATAAACCAAAAATTGTGCACAACAGACCGACAACCCTTATTTCCTATCGCCCGTCAATGCATTGTGTGCCCAAAGTGTTGCATTGAAGTGCAGTGCCTCCTCTTGCAAAAGGATGACGTCGTTACAGGCACTTCTACTTTGTATGCAAGGCATGTCGGACATTCCAAGTCCACACACACACATGGGTTTTTGGGTTGAAGGCCTTGTGTTTGGTATGTGCCTGTCCAATTGACTTTTGCTGTCGTGCAATTGTTTGGTCAGGTACCAACAGTGGCCAGCAACAGGGCAACCGCAGGCGTACGCAGGCGTTGATGCTGACGTTGCTGAAACTCATTTGCATGCAGCTGTCGAACAACAACAACAACAGCTTTAATTCAATTGCAGCAGCTCCAGCTCCTTCGTTTATTTTGAGCCTTATTAGCCGCTATTGTTGGTTGAAACTCATAATAACCACATGGAGAAGAAGACGCAATGAAGCGCAAATATGTCAACAACATAAAATTATTCGCTCTTTCTTTTTTTTTTTTTAAAGCGAGAACGTCACATAATGCCAGTTAAGTAGATGACACGCCCACCTCAGTCACTCAGTCAGTTGGTCAATCAGCAGACGTCACTCGGTCAATTCTACAATGGAACAGTTTGTACTCGTTCGACTCGACCAGTTTAGTTTGCCGGTGTAAGCTCCCCACGCTGGACGCGAATTTAACGTTGTGTGTTGTGTTGTTTTTTCTTTCTAACTGATAAACAACCAATTGAATGAGTCAGCAAAGCGATTTTCCAGCGGTTTTAAACGCGTCAAGTGCTGATAAAAGAAAGAAATCGTATTTATTTATGTCTACAAAAATTGATATGAGGTGCTTAAGCTGTATTTATTTTCAAATAATACCAAAACAACAACAGTGAATGAATGATAACAAAGCACTTAAAGTGAAAATTTGTGCAGTTTTTAAATGGAAATTATATAAAATTTAAAATAATTTTTGGTTAAACTCAAAAGAAACTAAAATTTAAAGTCGAAAATAAAGGTACCGAAGAAGAGAAAAAGAGTAACTTAAAGAGGTAGACAAAAATTACCTTTAATATTGTTAAAATAAATACATAAATTCTTGTATCAAGAATTTTCCATACCTAAAGTAGGTCAAGAAATTATCCTAAATTATGGTATAATTCCGGTGGGCTTAGCTGTTAAAAATCTATACTCTAATGAGATAACAATATGGTTCGGCTGCGGCGCAAAACTGCGGAATTTGTCTTCTTCGTATGTGGTGCATCTATAACATTTAACAAACTACCCAGGAAGAGGAAGCGGTGGAAGAGGAGGAATCGGTTGTGGGATTGAAGAAGGAGAAGGAAGGGTACGATGAGGAGGAGTGAGTGAATCCAACCAGTATTTTATTACGATTTATTATGACAGCTAACTGCGCAGCCTTCATATTTTCTATACCAGCGGTGGGCATATAATTTGAGTTTGAGCAGCCTAATAACAATTACAGAAAAAACAACCGTTATCAGCAAGTCTCGGTCGCCCAAAATGCAGCTGTCAGCCGTTTGTGTGCGCGTCTTGTAGGCGTCGTGCGTCGATTCGCATTGACTTTGTTGTTGACAGTTTATTCTGAGCAAAGGGATTAAGGGGTTGCCCACCGCTGATCTATACTTATAAATCTCTACGCCCGACTGACTGAGTGATTATCAACCCACAGTCAATCCCGCTTATCCTAGAGATCTAAGATTTGGCATAGACCTTCGTTTAGTTATGCAGGCGTGCACTATCAAAGAAAATTTGGTAAATTTGACCGCGACGTGGCTGAAAATCCCAAAAAAAAAGGTTGTTTGGGGTACATAAATGAGCAATGGGTACTTGTCAGAAGAAGAAAACTAACAGAGAGTACAAACACTTACAACAATATAAACTCGCTGCTTAGGTTAGCGGTGAAGCTTCTTCCCTTAGGCCAAAAAAGGCGCGTTTTAGACAGTAAAGGGTGGGTTTTCCCTTTTGAACCACTTAGAAAGTAACACAAACTTGATTAGCAAAGCAATCTCTATTTCAGAGACGGCTGAAATGTTAGGTATGTTAGGCTTACCTACTGAGCGCTGCAAAGTGACAGAGAAGATGCAGAACGCTTTCTTCTACATCAACTCAGCAACGGCTTCTACAGTAGTCGTTATGGTTGATACCAAGTCTCGCGGCATGCCTGCCTCCCTACGAGTAGGGAGGCGTTCTGCCTGCCTAGACGCAACAGCGTTAAGTTTCTTTTGAAGTTAAGAGTGGGTCAAGTTTTGCCTAGAGATTTCACAGTTGTGGAATGATTTCCATCGGTTTGTGGCCATCTTGTAGGTAGTTTCCCTTATTTTTAATTTACATGTCGCAAAAGGCATCCCCAATTGTGCTCCTATCCGGTAGGAGCTGGGCGGTTGTGCCAAGTCTAGCGAGCCTTTTGGCTTTCTCGTTGCCTTTAATGTTGCGGTGTCCAGGCACCCACATAAGACGTATTTTAAAGTGCTGAGCCATCTCAATCAGAGATTTGCGGCACTCAGTAAGTGTTTTAGTATTGTTCGTATTACCGTCAAGAGCTTTTAATGCATACATGCAATACATTTCCTTTCTTGACCACGAGTTCTCTTAGATGGTTGGTAGCCTCCTGTATAGCTACAACCTCTGCCTAAAGGACGCTACAATGGACGGAAAGACGAAAGGACATTTCTATAACTAGGTCTGGACTGAAAACTCCGCCTCCCACCTGGTTTTCCAATTTTGTGCCATCTGTGTAGATGTTGATGGCGTTTGGTTTGCCATTTGGAAGTGAGTTCCAATCCAAACGTTTTGGTATTATGACCTCATACATAGTATCAAAGGCTTAAGTGGGTGTGCAGTCTGACTGCTTAAGGTAGCGAAAGGTAGCAGTTTCTCTAAGCCTAATAGCAGTATTACTAGCTATTTCTCTGGCTGCTAGATCAAGGGGTATTAGGTGTAACATAATGTTAAGGGCATCTGTAGGAGTAGTACGCAAAGCGCCGCTCATGCATAAGCTAGCACTTCGTTGTACTTGATGAAGAGTCCTAAGAACGAAGGGTTTACCCAAGACCTTCCACCAGACTAAGACTCCGTAGAGACTCCGTAGAGTCTCTATTATCTCTATTTTCTCTGTAACTGTAACATTGTCAAAAGAATAACAGTTGCGTTCTGATTTGTTCTCTATTCTCTACCAACAACAACTTCATATGTACATCTTTTTTAGAGCGAAGCTTTTTTACGGACGGTTCGACTGAGGGACTAAAACTAGAAAAATTTTCTGTCCTTGCGACAGATTCCTTTAGCTACGGTTATGTCTTTGCATATTGTATTTGACAAGTCATCCGCTTTTACTATTTGCCGTAGTAGCAGGTTGTGTGTTTGTGGGTGTGTGGAGTGGAATGGTGTAAGGGGGTAGAGATTCGGAGGGGACGGTGAAGAGGGGGTAACGACTTAACAGTGACTTAACAGTGACTTAACAGTGACTCAACAGTGACTCAACAGTGAGTTAACTGTGGGGGAACAGTAGGGAAAGTGTGGAAGATACATTTCGGAAAAGACTAAGAAAATTTTTTCCCAATTGTGGACAAGCAGTGCTGATGCTGCTATTAAATGCACAATCCTCATATATTTACTAGAAATGGAAGAGGGATGATAATATTGCTAGACCCGAAATTCACTATGTAGTCGTGCGGGAGAGGAATATTTTCAGCATCCACTTGACGGGAAGGGACTAGGATAAATATATCCTGAAATATCAGGAGTATCCGAGCGCGTAGAAAATTTGGTTGCACGGGATGGGATTACCACGTAAAATTTTGATTTATTTTTTCCAGCTGTGAACTCGAAACTGTCTACAAGATAAAATGAAGCCAATCATATTAATATCCAACATCAAAAATTTCTACAATTTCTTAAAATCTTGATCGCGGCGGGTTCAGCTAGTTTCAGTATATACCTAATGTGGGTTCCTGGACACTGCAGCATAGAAGGTAATGAGTCTGCGGACAAACTGGCCAAACTAGGTACGACCATCGAGCTCCTTTCAAAAAAGAGCTCGATTTGGATGGCTATGGCAACATTCAAGCTTCATATAAAAGCTGAAACACTTCATCCCGCTACGGATCGGTGGAAAAACCTTTCCTCCTGTGCTGTAGCGAGACTTACGTGGCTAACATTCAACCAAAAACGTACTAACACACTTTTACCTTACTTAAAGGACCACATATCACTTCTGGTGGGGACTCTAACCGGTCAGTGTCTTATTGGCAGACACGCAGCAGGCCTAGCCGTTACTTATTATAGCTTCTGCAAAAGTTGCGGATATGAAGAAGAGGAGGAATCGGTACAACACTTTCTCTGCCATTGCCCCGCTTTGAGAAGAAGGAGATTTAGGACTCCCCTACTCAACCTCTTGGAGACATCCGGGCTAGCGATCCCGGCTCCATTAAAATTCTTTCTGTAAAAGGGTTACCAGGGAATTAACATGGCATAGATGCCACCATTGCAAACTAACCTAACCATGTGTTTGAAATTTTCTGGTCAAAATTAAGACCAGATCTTTAAGTGTATAAAAATCTGCAACGAAAATGATTATCATTTGGCTTCTTCTTACATCTAATTGAAAAATGAAAACAACAAATTTCCTGATAGAGATAGTATTCAGCGTTTGATAGGATAACGTTTTGTAGGCTTTCATTCTCGTAATTAATTATAATTACATTTAAATTGTATAATTAAAGAAAAACACAAATGTTTATCAAAAGAAGACAGATCAACCCACACACACACACACGCACCTCCCCAGTTGAATCGATAAACAAAAGCAAATGTAAATGTAAATAACACAAAACACTGCGAGAGATTCTACTGCCGATAGGCAGACAGAAAGGCGTTGACAAAACCATTGCCTGGAAACTGTAATAGAATGAATTCAGCCAACCGCAACCAATTGAAGGCGCAGGGGGCAAGGGCAACCAGTTGAAACGGTGCAAAGTAAATAAAACAAAAAAAAATAAAAATAAACTGGGACTTGAGCCCAAGCACTTAAGTTGATTTCATGGCCAAAAGCAACAGCTTCCATGACCAAAACTAATCATTCACAGCATAGCGGAAACTGTGGTGGAAGTGGTAGTTGCAGAAGGATGTGCCTGTAGTTCAGGCTAAGCATCAATTATGTATGCTGTATGCCGGCAGCTCTACACGAACCAACGCGCCGCAAAGTATGCTACTACAGAATGAGTGTCTGTGTCTGTGTGTGTGAGTTAGTGGCAACTTCCCTTACGGCCACCCACAGGAAACCGGATGCTGTAAACGTTACAATTCAACATAATCGATGCTTGTCGTACGCGAGCCTCGCATTTAACTTGGCAATTTGTCGGCTGCATAAACATACACAATTTCATTTGCAGTTTATCTTAACAGATCCAGCAGAAAGCGTCGTCGCTATTTCATAAATGTTGTAAACAATACGCCAAGACGTCATAGAAAAAAACTCATTTGAATATGGAGGGGAATGGGGAATGGAAATGGCAGCAGGTTTTTTTTAGTTAGTTTTGGTCTTCTCACTGGAAACTTGTTTTTGTTCACTACAATCTAAAGATTAATACAAATAATTTCAGAGTGAACGCTTTTAATATGCATAAAGTTGAATTGCCTTTTACGTTCGAGTTGAGCTGGCAGAAATTTCGCATGTTATCGCAACTCTTGACAAGTGTCAGAGGGACCAAATTGCACGAACGAGCGTTTAATAACGAAAATGTAAACAAAAAAAATTAAAAGAACGTGTTAGTTAACCTGACAACAACAACAAAATTGTTTGTAATTTTGGCATTGAACATTGAAATATGGTTTCATGTTTTTGGCCCGCAATATGTTTTGACTTCTGGCCTTATCAGTGGGAAGGTTAGTTGAGTCATTCTATTTAGCCATATGATCTAATTTGTTCGATTTCCATGTAAAACACGTAGCAAAATCGCACTGTGTTTGTCAAAGTTGTTCATATTTCTTAAGCTTCATTAACTCGCATACCAAAAGACTTAAATTAGAAAGCTAAAACCTAAGTTTAGACCTTAGCGAAGATGTGGAAGTGCACGCTATATGAAAATTTGTAAAGTTCAATATCAAAGTGGTTACTCTAGGTAACTTAGGTACAGAGTATACAAAGTGCAGTCATTCGAAACTCTTAACCATAGTTGCCCAGAGCCCGCTTACGGCGGCTTAGAGACCAATACAAAGGAAGAGTATATATCTGTTACAGCAACAACCACAAGAAATAGAAAGAGAAACTCGATTAATGTGTGTATGTGTGTGCAACAAAATCTACGCTGAGTCATTTTAGAGCAGCGATGTCCAAAATTTGAAGGCAGCCACGCGTGGTTGGCAAGCCAAATTCTGCCGGCGTCGCAGCCGACACATATATATAGAGAGAGAATATGTGTATTCTATAAATAGCACGCTCGGCGGCTTGCTTTCTTACGATGTTCGGCTTTGTGTTCTCTCACGAGACATTGTTAATTTTTTTTGTTGCTCATGTTGAAATGTCAACATGCGTACTTCGTGTTTCGCTGCTAGGCACACATGCGCAATGCTTGCTTGTGTGAGTTTGGACACCACTGATCTAAAGTATCTGCTTTTATTTGTTAGGTGGCGCAGTCTTCATATGCTACCAATTTAACATTCGTGTTTAATCTTGACCATTCGCTTACAATTAGATGAATTGTTTTCACTGGCGGTGTTTAATTCTGACAATGCTGGTTTACAGCGTCCCAACTTCTCGTTGGTGACCCCTTGTAGCATAGCGATGTAGCCGGAAAATAAGCTGTTAAATATTTAGTATAGGACCATTATGGCCTAAAATTATGAAAAAACTCGTCCTCGATGTAACGCGAATTATGAAGAATTTACGTGCAGAAAACAGTTGGCGGCCACCCGCGGTTCTCTTGCAATTGAATTTAAAATTTTGAATTTTTGCACATACAAAATATGTGTAATCGCATGTGCTTTTCGAATTATTTGTTAGATTTAAAATATTGGACATAATATAACTATAACTAACATAACTATAATAGATGAAACTTCTCTGAACTATTTTCCACACCACTGTAAAGTAGTTCCTGGCCGAGGTTATAACTCAGGGCTCGCCAGGGATCCTTACAAGAAATTTGTAGAAGGAAGTGGGACTTGTGGGTAAGATGGTTGTGCCAAAATAAGGTGATCCTCGGTGGATACCTGAGGATTAACTACGGTGTTAGGGGTACTTGGGAACTTGACGGGACCTCCTCAGTATGGACAAGAGGGTTTCTACTAACCTGGGGACTGTAGACCTTGAGCGTAAGGCTCCTCGGTGATAATCCATGGAATGGCCTTAAACTAGACACCCTATGGATTGAGTGCCCTTGATTGGGTGTGGGGGCGAAATCGACGGTAGAGCGGCCAGAAATCCCAGAGAAGGTAAAAACCGGAGGAGGTGCTAAGCCTAGAGGCCAGAGAATCTAGGAGGGCGATCCTCGGTAGAAACCGGAGGATGAGCTTGACCTAGAGACCGGAAATACTGGAGAGAATCCTCGGTAGAAACCAGAGGGATGACTTAACCAAGGGACCCTAGAGGGTGGGAAATCCTCGGTAGTCACCGGAGGAATAACTGGACTACGAAAACCTAGAGAGTGGGAATCCTCGGTGACCAAGAGACCCTAGAGAAAGGAAAAAAGGGAGGGAGTCCTCGGTAGAGACCGGAGGAATAACTAGACGGAGAGATCCTAGAGCGGGGGAATCTTCGGAAGTACCCGGAGGTATAGCTTTGGGACACAGCACTTGACAACGGAACTCCGGTAAATATTTTTGGTCAATAACACTTTCCACGCTCGCTCTTGCCCAAGTTTTCTTTTCCTTGTGCTAGTATTTAATTTTTACTCGCACTGTACGTCTGTCCACTTTGATCGTCCGCCTCGAATCCTTGATCGCCTCTGTTGAAAATTCTTTTATACCTCTCTCTGCCGTTCTCTTTGTTCGACGTCGTCAAGCCAAGCTCGACCGCATGTTCGAAGCGATGCGACGGCGCCAATGTCGAAGTCTAATGTGGCGTTGCCCAAAGGGTGACATCGCACCACCAATATGAGGTATAGTTCAGGGCACGTTTTGTTTTATGTAGTTTCCACAGAAGGCCTAGTCCACATGTGCTCAACAATGTGAGATAGTCACTGCAAAATGAATGCTATTACCATAGAAGAACAAATATTATTCAGAGGTGAACAGTGTGGGAACAGTGGGGCAAGATCTCAGAGATGGTAAGAGATAGAGGTTTGACATGTATGGAACAAATATTTCTTATACTTGCAGGCAGATAAGGTTTATTTCCAATTTTTGCCACGCTCCCTTCCGCCCCCGCAATTTGACAAAAAACGTCATATCTTCCACAGTTTCGTAGATAGATGGTCCTTTTAGACATATTTATTAATCAAGATTATTTACCGATCTGCAGACGGAATGCTAAAGATTGGATGAACAACAGTCGAGATATAAGGTAAACAAACAATTATGATGGGTAGCACCGGCCACAACGGCGATTTTTGGCATTTCACACACTTCTTTTTTTCCCTTTTTGTGTGGATTCCAAGTTAAATTAATCAACTTTTGGGGGGTACAGCGTATGTTATAGTCGGGCTTGACTGACTTTCTTTTTGTTTGCGCTTCAGTACCGGCTTGCATGCTGTCTAGACATACCACAAAATGTATGAGCTGTTAATTTGTGCTATAAATTTGTAAACTGCCTCCAATTGGTGTGAATTTAAAATCTAATCTTATCTCCACTTGAATGCCATTGAGTTGGTCAGTGTTTTATAGTTTTTTCCCCCTCCTTAGCCAACTGAAGTGAGTGTTGTTGTTTTTCTCCCCCCCCCCCCCAACAACAAATGTTTTTGCCTTTTTCTCTTTCTCCCTGTCTTTCTTTTGAGGCATTAATTGCTCTCTTCTTTGGCTTTTCATGTTTTGCTCTTTTGCTAGTCTCGTGGGGGGGTCCCATTCAACAAGTGCAGCAGCAGACACTTTTGCACTCGGTTGAAAAATTCATTAAGTTATCCCCTCCATTTGCGCCATGGCCATAATGAACTTTGGCTCTCGTCTGGCCGCAAAACTCACTTCATTTGCATTTGTTGCTACTTAGTTGCGTGTGTGTGTGTGTGTGTGTGTATTTGTGTGCGTTTGTTTTTCTTGGGTCTGTGTACACATTTATTTATTTTAATGTTCACCCTTTGGTGGCAAAGCCAATGACGCAGCAGCTCGTGTGCTAGTTATTTATGCTAAACACTGCCAAGTAACCTAGTTTGTTGGCACCACCTCATCCACCCCCGCACCCAACCACAGCGGGAAAATATAGCAAAGAGCGTACTTGGTATTTATTTTTTCACTTTCCTCTTTACGCATTGGTTTTTGTGCATAAATTTTGATTATATACTTTATAATTTTAATTTGCCGAATCACTGAGCTTAAATAGTGGCGACAGTAAATCGTAAATTGCGATGAAAATGTTGGCACTCGATGGCCATTATTGCATCATGCAGAGAAACCGCGACATTCCCAGACGCGCCTCAAGTTATGCAACAGCAAACAACCTTTTTATATCCTTTGCCAACAACATAAGAGACGAGACATGCACTTGTCAATTGGTCAGGTTTTTTGTTGTTGGTTATTTTTGGCAAATGGTTTTCATTCAGAAATAGAACTTAAAAAGGTTCTCAGACTTTGTAGTGATTTGGTTTATTTTTGGCATTTCCTTTTTATAACATTTTGGCCAGTCGAAGCGGATTGGCGCGACATGTTGTCCGTCCACACGCAGGTCACAACTCAAGCCATTGCCAAATTCTATTTTCTATCAGGCATCATATGCAATTGTGTGGGGGTGGTAAGAAACGGAGGAAAGGGGAGGGGCCATTGACAACGCCTCGCCCATTACAATATGTCACCTAAACGTATGCGCAATATTCACTAGACCGATGACAAACGAATTGAATTTAAGAAATAACCCAAAGGTGTCTGACTTTGAGGGTAAAGAAATAGTCCCCCAATTATTGTTCTTAATGAAACGTTAAGAAACATTTCACTTGACGGGGATAAATGAGTTGATGAATCCGACATTTTTTTTTTTTTGTATAAAAATGAGTTGCGAAATATATTTAGGGTTGGATTTCACATCAACTTGGTTGTCAAGTAATCTGTTTACAAATTTAATTCAATTTCCAACTGTGAACACACATTTGTGTCTCTTGATAATTGTTACATGAAAAAAAAAAATAGAGGAAAGCTAACTTCGGCTCGGCCGAAGTTTATATACCCTTGCAACTTGTATAACACAGTACAACACTATAAAAAAAAACCCCGGCATGGGACCCTTAAATTATGATAAAAGGGACCTCTGTTTTACTCATTTTTTCAAACAAAGCAGCGGTTCGGGTTTTATGGGTACTTTTATACTTGCAACACACAACGACAACAATTGCTGTTTGCTGTTCACACTTTAAACATACATTCAGTTAGTATTTAAACAGCTGCATTATTATTATTATTTTATTATATACTTCATGCTTATAGTTAAAACTAAAGCAACAAATGGGGGACAGTCATAGCTACAGTGGCTTTTGGCTGATTCTTGTGATTTTTTACAGGTGGATTGAACATACAGGTGGCTATAAAGAAGAACTTAAGCCTAAAGTAACAGATTATAGAATATACATAGAATTGAAAGAAATACTAATTAGAGCAAGTGTGTTATATTAAATAATTTAAGGATTTAATTACATCGAGAAGGTTTTTTTGGAGATGGATGGGTAAGGAGGGAGGTTTGGTTTCGGTTGGGGAAGCTGTTTCTTTGGCTTTGCAGTGAAATGCACTCGTTTAGGACGTGCTCTATTGTGAGAGGTTCAGTTGTGTTGCAGAGGTGGCAGTTGTTACATTTGTTTTGTAAGAACCGATGCTCGTGGGTGAGTCTTGTATGTTGGTCATTCTTTTTGAAACCGAACGGTTTGTAAAAATTTACCATTTTTGATTTAAATAAAAAAAAATACGAAATTAGATCTCGACACTCCCACCAAAATGTGATTTTCGGTTTTGCAAATATATTTTTGGTTAATTTTATAAACAATTTGAAAAATCGTCAAAAACGAAAAAATGGAAAAAAGGGTTTTTTTAAAAACTAGATTTCTCAGGTTTGGTTTATCGGACAGGTCTCGTGTTGATATTGCTGAAAAGTATAGTACTGTATCTACCTAAATCATAGTTTAATTCATTTTTAAATTATTTAATAATATTAAGTAATTGTTGCTAAATTTTATATATAATTTTTTCTCAGTGTTAACCACATCATACGGATCGGACGTCTATATCATAAAGCTGATAAGTCTGATAAGTTTTTCCAGTTCTTTTCTTGATAGGCAACTGATTTCTGTCTGCTTGAGTTAAGGACTGGTACCAGAGTGAAGTGTGCTGTATTAGGTTTATGTTAATATTTGAAAAGGCGTGTTTTATGTATCTATTAATGTCTGTTTTTTTAATATTTGAGGATGTGATTAGAGGTGATGTTGTTGCTCTTTTCGCTGCTTCGTCAGCAAATTCATTGCCTATCATTCCAACATGACTAGGTATCCAAAGGATTTTAATTTTTGTGAAGTAATTAATTAAAAGAGTTGTTATGGTTGCTGGATAAAACGACGAATTGTTTATCTGCTGAATAGCATCGTCAGCTTATAACACTGTGACACATTTTTTAACTCAAACAAGAAAGAAAGTCGGTCAAGCCCGACTATAACAAACTCTGCACCCTTAATGTCGCAGCTCGCATTTGGTCACGAGTCAAACAGCCAGTTAACACACAACGCACAACGCAGTGCGCTCTCTAAGTCTCTCTCTCTCTCTCTCTCTCTCTCTCTCTCTCACTAGGATTGCTTCTGCTGAACGCAATGCTTAGGTTATGGGTGGGGGGTGACTGACCGTTTTTTGCTCATAACTTGAGTATCGTTCATCCGATCTTTATCATTCCTTCAGCAAATCGATAAATAATTTTGATATCTCTAAAAAGTACGAGCCATCTATCATCAAAACTGTAGGAGATATGACGTTTTTTCCAAATTGCGGGGGCGCGAGGGGGCGTGGCAAAAATTGAAAATAAACTTGATCTGCCTGCAGGTATAAAAAATATATGTCCCATACATGTCAAACCTCTATCTCTTACCATCTCTAAGATCTCTTCGTTCATACGGACGGATGGACAGACAGACGGACATGGCTATATCGACTCGGCTGTTGATGCTGATCAAGAATATATATACTTTATAGGGTCGGAAATGATTCCTTCTCCCTGTTACATACTTTTGCACAAACTTAATATACTCTATGTACCTTCGGTACAGAGTATAAAAAGTTGATAGCGTCGAGACCAATAAATTCTGAAAGGGTGTGATGCACTATGGTTTTTTTTCCGTTTTTTTTGGCATAAACTCTTATTTTAAACCTATTGAATTGAAATTTGGTTTGAATACATTTTTGAAGCTCCCAAAATGACCTACCAAGTTTCAAATGATTTGGGGCACTATTTCATAAAGCAGCCATATAACCGATCTGGTTTATCAAGCTATTGCTTTGAAATTTGGTTTGTATACATTTTGTCTGCTCCCAAGATGACCAACCAAGCTGCCATATAACCGATCTGGCCGACATGCAACAAGGCTCCATTAAACTTTTTTGATTTTTTATTTTCTATTATATTTAATGGAAAAAAAAAACAATAACAATTATACAAATTCACAATTTAGTATTCATCATTACTTACTATAGAAGGTACTCAATTTTCTTCTAGTTCAAAGTATTCATCTTCTGAAGCAATAATCTCAAGTCCGTCCAGTTCTTCATAATTTTCGTCGGACGAATTCTGTGTGGAATCTGGATCATCATTTTCACATTGAATTTCTAAATGTGGTGCTTGTAGTAGAGATACAACTTCTGCTGGTATGGTTTTCTTTTTGATTGTATTTGGTCGTTCTTTTAAATAGGTACTGGACAGCAACGGATCAGAACTATCCATGGATCTATTGAAAACGTCTGTAATATTGTCTAATCGACTGCATTTTCTAGCGTGGCCTCTTCTATCGCTCTTATATAATTTATTTCGGGATTCTGATGCATGTTCCCCAAGGCATCCTACCGGAACTAAACAAGTGTCTATTATTTGGTACCCATGTACTAAGACTTTGTGAACAGTGGGCGACATCGGATACCAAGGATATTTTTTCTGATATGCCACAAAAACTTTAGCACAGAAGTCTTTAAACTTTTCCGAGTTTATTTCGTACTCGCAGTTAATTGTTATTAGAATTGTATGAAAAACTTTGTAAAATATCATAATCAAAATCAAGAATTGATGACAGTAAAGCTGCATTGGAAAATGCTCTTCTTGCTGTGTTGCCGTCATTGGAGTTTCCACTGCCATTTGAAAGAGGCTTGTCCACATTTAGGCCCATTTCTTTCATCATTTTTAATTGTAAAAGTCTTTTTCGTTCTTTTAGTTTAAGCTTGTCGCAGTCCTTGACATGCCACTTCTTAAGCTCAATTCTATATGAGATTTTTAAAACAAACTCGAAAAAGCGGATCCAAGCATGTAAAGGACTGATTCCATATTGAAGAGCGTGTGCCTTAGCCATAAAAGCCTTCGAGTTTATATCTTTAATGTTGAGCAATTGTTTTGGCTTCGCTCCACAGATTGGGCATGACTGACAAGAGCTGGTGCCTGACAATATGTTTAAGACTTTCCCATCTATTAGTGTCATGTGGCCAATATACTCGACATATATATATTTTTCTTTAAATTTATACAAATATATTTGCATGTTGCGAATCTGGGCATCCAAATTTTAATTTTCTTCTAATATAAGAGAGGTAGTTTCCTTAATGAATTCAATCTTCAATGGGCGGCAAAATCTAACAGATTGCGGAGTCTTATTGAGCCAAATAATTTGTTGCGTTTCATTTGTCAATTTCAATGGGACAATTGTAGTAACAAACAGTGAACAGTCAATTGAAGGACTATCGTGGATCTGGAAACGCTGTTTGTATAAACTCTGGCCGGACGAACCATCATATCCATAGCTGAAGAATAACTTGCAATGTACCACGTTGGGAAGTGTTTCTAAGACCTCGTGTTGCAATTCAAGAATGCGGGATGATGTATGATCCAAAAGATTTTGCAATGATACAAGTGCCTTATTTTCAAAATATTCAATTCCTTTTGGCCTGAGTTTTAATTTAGAATTAAGTACGGCCGGATATGCCGGGTATATATCACATCCGTGAATTTTTGCATTTCGTTGTATATTTATATACTGACGTTTTGTGAATCCATTTTCCATTAAAAATGCAAGCGCACTATCAGCTGACATTTGTTTGGGCTCATCAGCAAAAAGCTTCTTTTTTATTTCATTAATGCTCTCACAACTCGCAGCTGCTTTTAAAACAACAGCCAAGTCTTTTTCGTTAGATTTTTTAGCTGAAACTGTGGCAGCATGTATGAGTAATGGAGATAAGTTGTTATTCTCCTCTGAAAGTTCCGCGGCTAATTTTCTTTTCAGACGAGGACCAGCGCTTTTGTAATCACATTTTGGGCGACCCACTTTATTTGCCAATGCATAATGACCAGTGATTTCTATGAATAAGCTTTTCCCAAGCCATTTTGCGTGCTTTCCCTTAAATCTTTCTACAGTTGAATTACATTTAGGCAAGTGTTTATTTAAATAATTGACAAAGCCTTTCACTTTTTCATTTATCGACTTTATGGTTTCGTTATCTAAATGTTTTTTTGCGATCACTCTCAATATGTGCTGTTGTACGGCGTCTCCTGAGCGATTGTTGTTGCTCCAAATGTCAACCAGCTCAGCACGACTGAACACATATGGTACTAGAAAAATTTGATTTTTTCGAAAACGTGTGGATTCGGACAAAAAGGATTAGTTTCTCATTAATCTGCACACTTTGGTTAATAGTTTTCCACTTACAACTTTTTGCAACGCTTTGCCATGCAAAAGTACTGATCCACGAAACACAACTACACTTGTTAAGCTCGTTCTAAAAATACACATAAACAAAACACGGTACAATTGGACAAAAACACACAACAACGACACAAACATTGGTAAACTTTAGCTTTACATACCTGGACTATCGTTTTCCATATTTATTTATTTCACTTTTGTGTAAACTTTCGCCAGAACAAACAATCAAAGTCGCAAAATTTTTCCCGCCAATTTCATACAAAACAGGTGGTACATAATCAGCTGACTTTAACAGCGCGCAAGCAGAACAGTGTTGCTCCACATGTTAAAGTTAATTATTTTTTTATCTGTCTAGGGTGTCTAAATATTAAAAATCAAAAAAAAACTTTAATATACTAAAAAAAAAAAATTGACTTTATGCCAAAAAAAACGGAAAAAAAACCATAGTGTGATGGTAGTATAAAAAGCCTGTCTTGGTTTGGTATGATTAGTTTTTTATTACTTTTTTAACTTTTCAGCTGCAGAGTAGGACTAACGATTCTATATCTCGTAAACTATTTTGAATATTGCTTTTAAATCTTTAACACAGTTGTTTGCTTTTGGCTTGGCCTACAAAACATTTCTTTGTAGCAAATCAAAAAAATTATATCTTCATACTCAAAATTACAAAAGTTGCCCAAAAAATCCAAGTTTTTACCACTTTTCTACAGTTTTACAACTTCATCTTGAAACCCGTTTTAAATTTTGACAAGTAATGCAGCACAAAGTTGTAGCTAAGACCAAAATAAACAAACCGTTAGAACGAACCAACTTCATTTAGTTACTCTTTAGTTATAGTTATAGGCCCACAAGCACTTACAACTGTCATAAAATCTCGAAAAAACGAACATTTTCGGTAAAAAAGTAAAAATATCACATTTTTTTTATCTACAGTTTTTAAGTTATGTTTTCTAACTATTTTCTTGATTTAATACAAAACAATCGAAATTTTTGACTGTGTCGGCCAATTGGTACCAAAAATTGCCACTTTTCGAGTTTTGGTTCCAATTCTACATGCTTAAGAGCCCGTAACAATACGAAGAACCAATCGAATGAAGTTGGTATGTTTCAATCGTTTGTTTATTTAAGTCCAATTTACGTTTTTGTCCTGCATTGCTTAGTCAAATTCTTTACAGTTTTCAAGACATAGCTGAAAAACAGTACAAAATGAGGCGAAAACATGATGATTTTAAGACATTTTTGTAATTTTGAGTATAAAGATGTGACTTTTTTGACTTGCTACTCAAGTATGTTGTGTAAACCAAGCCAAGAGCAACAACTTCCTTAAAGGCGTCAAAGCGAAATTCCAAATAGTTTACGAGATATGGAGTTGCAAATCCCAATCAGAAGCTGAAAACTTCAAAGTGCAATAAAAAGAAAACGGCAGCTAACCAGATCAAACCCAGCGAAGGTTTTTGTACTACCATCATACCGTTTCAGTATTTCTTGGTCCCGACTCGATCAACTTTTTATATCTTTATATCTAATGTAGAGCAGACATTTGTAGATTTGTGAAGGGCGGAGGTCCTGAAACTTTTGGTTTTGTTCTTTGTGATATTTTCTGTAATTATACTCTGTACCGAAGGTACATAGAGTATATTAAGTTTGTGCAAAAGTATGTAACAGGGAGAAGGAATCATTTCTGACCCTATAAAGTATATATATTCTTGATCAGCATCAACAGCCGAGTCGATATAGCCATGTCCGTCTGCTCGTCTGTCCGTCTGTCTGTCTGTCTGTCTGTCTGTCTGTCTGTCTGTCTGTCTGTCTGTCTGTCCGTCTGTCCGTATGAACGAAGAGATCTCAGAGATGGTAAGAGATAGAGGATTGACATGTATGGGACATATATTTCTTATACTTGCAGGCAAATCAAGTTTATTTTAAATTTTTGCCACGCCCCCTCCCGCCCCCGCAATTTGGAAAAAACGGCATATCTCCTACAGTTTTGTATCTTCAATCGTTCGTACTTTCTAGAGATATCTAGTACTCAAAACTATCGATTATCGATTTGCTGAAGGAATGATAAAGATCGGATGAACGATACTCAAGTTATGAGCAAAAAACGGTCAGTTAACAACACCCACCCACCCCACCCTTAACCTAAGCATTGCGTTCAGCAGAAGCAATCTTAGTGAGAGAGAGAGAGAGAGACTTAGAGAGCGCACTGCGTTGTGCGTTGTGTGTTAACTGGCCGTTTGACTCGTGACCAAATGCGAGCTGCGACATTAAGGGTGCAGAGTATGTTATAGTCGGGCTTGACCGACTTTCTTTCTTGTTTTTCTCAGTGGCGTGTCATATGAATGCGTTATTGTGTTAAATAGTTTGGCTTGTAATTGTTGGGTTGTTGTTTCAATTGTGGGTACGTTAGCTTCGAAATATTGGTTGTTTATTGGTGTTGTACAAAATGCTCCTAATGCAATTCGAAGTGCCGTATTTAATAAAGTTTTTATTGTGGTTTTAATGTTGATTTTGGTGCTAGTCCGTAGATGAGTAAACCGTAGTCTATTTTTGCTAAGCATATGCTTCTGACTATTTGAACTAAAGCGTGTTAAATTTATCATTTGATAGGCATTTTATTATGTTTAGGGACTTGTTAAGTGAGTTCTGTACTGTTTTGATGTGCATTTCGTCACCGATAAAGAAGCACCAGAAATATTGCACCAGTCTGTTATATCTGTGCATAGCTTATCCAGGTTGATTTGAATGTGTTTTTTGTTGGTTTTTTAGGTTGACGATTAAGTTAAAGTCATTAGCGTACGCAGCTAATTGTATGTTTTTGTGCATGTCTATAATATCTGCTAAGCTCTATTAAAGGCGATTAGAAATAAAATGACTGAAACTGGAGATCCTTGTGGTATTCCATTATGCAAATATCAGATGCTCAAATAATTGTTTTCTATTCTTAGTTTGCGTTCTCTACATTGCTTTTGCGACACCAAGATTGGGCCACTTGAACCAAACAATTCTTTAAAGAGAATCCTGCAGCAAGATACCTGTCTCTCTTTATAGCCAACCTTGTCCGCCAGTCTTTTGCATCAGATTTGGATAAATATAACTTAACCTTGAGTTTAGTAATTTCGCGAGTTTTAAGTTCATGGCATAACCCCTATCTAAAATATGTCAATTACCGTATTTTCAACGCAAATTGAGTATGGCCTACTTAGGGCTAAAAATTCTACTTAATAATTGATCAATTACAAAACAAACGCAGTCTCAGTAGGCCATAATTTTTATAATTTTTTGACTAGGGAAACCCTCAAACATTTTTCATTCAGTCCACATTAGCTCTCGCTATCGAGAGGTGGTCTAATCTTTTTTTCTTTATTTTTTCTTTTAATTTACAATAGCATTTGCAGCGGCACATTCAAAATGATACCAATTTCTTTTTTTTCTTTAGCTTTAGAGATGTGTTGTTCGTATGAGATCTCGGAGTTGAACTCAAAATAGAGGAAAGCTCACTTCGGCTCGACCTAAGTATATAAATAAGAAAACTGCAAAAAAACGCATACGTATAGCCATCAAATGCGTCAATACTTCAATGCGTATGCAGTCAAAAAACTTATGCGTACTTCAATACGCATTTTTTGAAAAACGTACGTATACTTCATAGTGCGTATGCGTATTTCAACTACGCTGACGTATACTTCAATAGTACGCACACTACGTTTTAATATTTGAGGAATCACGCGCGCACTACGCTTAATTTCTGAAATCAAATGCGTTTACGCACTTTTTATTTATATTTGTTTGCCAGATTTTTATATGGCAGCTATACACGATAGATTCATCAGATTTTGACCAAACTCTCTAAATTTGTGTGGAAGCCGCCGATAAGCCACTGCAGCGACATCTGCTGCTTTTGCTTTTATTTTTCTCAATAATCGTTTTTTTGCTTTTGATTTTGCTGCGGCTTCTATATTTGTCAAAAGCAAAAGCAGACGAAATTAAACTTATTGCATTTTTTTAAACACTGATTTTATGTGCTAAAACCAATAACTATCTATTTAATGTTAAATTAGATTTTCATCTTATGGAGCTGAAAATCGTCAAAGTTATATGAAAAGGACATTATAACCTCACAGTTAAAAGGATATGAAAATATCCATTCCAAATATATATATAAGGGGATCTGTTTTTTCCCCGAGTGCTTCGAATCTCATTCAACGTCTTCAGGTTCAACATTATGAATGAACCCACAGTAGTGTCAGAACACTTTAGCAAGAAGGAGACACCAGCTGCTGCCAAGCCAGCGGCTGCTGCTCCCAAGAAGGCTGCTGCCCCTGCCGCTGCCAAGAAGCCAAATGCTGGTGCTGCCGCCAAGAAGCCCGCAGCCGCTGCTCCTGCTGCTGCCGCTGCCAAGAAAGCAGCACCCACCAAGAAGGATGCCAAGGCTAAGGATGCCAAGAAGTTGACAGCTGGCAAGAAGTCCTCATCGGTGCTGGCCAAGCTCTCGGTCAAGGCTCGTGCTGCCGCCAAGGCTAAGTGGCTGGTGCCAAGCCCACTAAGGGTACGGCTAAGGCCAAGGCTGTGGCTGTGCTGAACGCCAAGAAGTCTCAGACCAAGATCATCGAGCACTCGCAAGGTGCGCACCAACGTGCACTTTCGTCGTCCCACAACGCTGAAGTTGCCCCGCAACCCCAAATACCCCAGGAAGTCGGGGTGCCCACCAGGAACCGCATGGATGCCTACAATATCATCAAGTACCCCTTGACCACGGAGGCAGCCATGAAGAAGATCGAGGATAACAACACTTTGGTCTTCCTTACACATCTGCGCGCCAACAAGAATCATGTGCGCGCTGCGGTGGCCAAGGTTAACATTCTGATCCGACCCGATGGTCAGAAGAAGGCTTATGTGCGCCTGGCGTGTGACTACGATGCTCTAGATATTGCCAACAAGATCGGCATCATATAAACAACAACAAACGGAGAAATGTGGGAAACGTGCATCGCGTTTTACATTTTCTACATAGAATTTCTTGTCTATAAACAAAAAATATTACCTAAGGATGAATAATAAATAAAAATCACTTAAAAAGTACTGAAATCGGTCCTAATTAAAAAACATGACTTTCCTTACATGATTTTTCGTGATGAATTTAACACTGGCTTCTTTTTTTATTGGTCATTAAAAATGACTAAAATGGAGCTCTATTACTTATGATTATGCCCTAATTCCATACTCATTTATTTACATCTAAGGCGATGTACTAAGGGGAAGTTCAATAGCATAGATCAGGCATGCCCAAAAGCAGCATACGACAGAGCACTCACCAATACTCACAAAGATAAGCACCAATAGCAATAATGAAATTGTTGTGGGTCAGTTTGCATGCGCGCGCAAACACCAATCAAAGAAGAGAACAAAACCGGTTATTGTTCTAAGCGACATACACACACGAAATCGTTTGTATGTGTGTCGTTTTGTATACGTCGCGTCCTGCATGTATACGTTCATTGATTTCCTATCTTCGGTGCAATTACAATAACAAAACGTACTCAAAGAGCATACGGCTGGGCATCGCTGGCATAGATGCTCTGCTTTCGAAAGGAATTATTAGTCATTATTTTGCACAACGATCCAAAAATAACGAAATTGCTAAAAATGGCTAAATATTTTATGAATTTGTGTTTGTAAAGGAAATAAGAACAATCTCCCAACTTGCCTCACCTTGTTAGTGCCGCATGGTTTAGCTTATTAACATTGCACAGTGGTTTTTTTCGCCTTTTTTTTGTTGACAGGCTGTTGAAGTCAGCCGTTTGCAGTGTTGCCAACTTTTGCCGAGCAATAAAATCCGTTTTCGGCGGGACTGAGATGAAAAAAAAGCTGTATTTTTCGACAAAAAGGCTGGAAAAAAACGCATGTCGTTTCTTATTATTAATGCAATTATGTATTTAATAGATGATCAGAGTGATGAAGTTCCTTGTCCTCATCCTTGCCGCAGGCCTCAGTTGTGCCTATTAGCTTAAGGTTACTAGGAAGGACCTAATTATCGAAGCAGCATTTCTCATGTCGACGTAACCAGTATCAACCTATACTACACATATTCAGGCATGTTCTCTATTCCGTTTCCACGGCAACTTTTCGTAAGTGGAATTGATTCGTGTTCTCGCAACACCAAAACGAAAAAGTTCTTTTATAAAAAAAGTAAAACGAAAGCCATTTCATTCGGAATTGAGAACAAAAAACGAAACCGAAGCGGAATTGCGTTCGAATTACTTTTCAGAAACTAATGAAATTGAGAACATGCCTGACTCTAATTTTAATTTAATTTCAGTTTCACTAATATCCAATATCTTATACATTATATTGAGTTGAGCGTGCTCACATCCATTAGATTTCTGAGTTTTGATTTTAATATATTAACCTGACTGAAGTCACGCTCAACTTCAGCGTTGGATCATGACAAGAACAACATCTAAGTCGCAAACGAGGCTAACTCAAAAAGTCTTTCATTACCTCCAGAGTCCTTGGAAGCGTTTACTTTACTTCAAAACTTTAGTTTCATCGTAATTTTCCAATACGTTCTACGAAAAATACTTTCAAAATGGTAACAATGTTTAGTTTTTTTTGGTCGTAGAATGATGTGCATTTGCAACAACTTCAGTAAATTTAAGAGGTAAGGAAGAGATTCATTCTTCCGGAGCACAGCCTTAAGCTCCGGGTTCTGCAGCCAGACTTTACGACTTTCTTGTTTGAAAACTGTTGGCGTTTTAATCAACTATCTGTAAACTTGGCTAGCACTTTGAGATGATAGTTTCCTAAACTTTAAAGGTGGCAATTACTATCGATTGGCTTATAAGTTTTGCAAATGACTCCAAAATCAGAATAAAGCTGAAAGAAAGCCGAAATCATTTTTATAAAAGCTGGAATTCCCGCTTCCCGCTGTTTCTAAATTTTTCCCGCAATACGGTTATAAAAAAAGCCAGATATGACGGGAAAAAAGCTGATTTGGCAACACTGGCCGTTTGTGCGCCAGGTGCTTTCTGTAAAACTGGCTGCAAATATTTTACAATTTTGAGGGCGTCTGCTTAAAAAATTAGAAGCAAAATAAAGACTGTAAAAATGGAAAACGTTAGTTCAGGTATCATAAATTATGATTTGATAACTCGTTTGTCATTGTTGTATGCTTTTGTCCAATTGTGCCGTGTGTTCTTTATGTGTAATTTAAGGTTGACCCTAACAAGTGTAGATCTGTTTCGCTGCACAGAGTTTTAAATGCAAAGTTATTAACGAAAGTGCGCAGATTAATGAGTAACTAACATTTCTTGCTACAACGTGCGACTTTTCGATAAAATCGGCTTAATTGCAGCTGAGTTCGTGTTTGGCCCTGCAACCCTGGTTGACATTTGGAGAAGCAACAATGGCTCTGAAGAAGCAATTAAACAGCAAATATGGAAAAAAATCAGAAAAAAAGAATTTAGATAAAGCTCATACAATGATGATATCTCAAAACGTAAAAGTCTTCGTCGATTATTTTAAAAAGCACATGAGAAGTTGCTAGAAGATGCTGCAATCGTTCCTGTTGACTGCCTGGGGGAAAGTGCATCCGAAACCCGAAATAAGCTGTACAAAAACGATAGAAGGGTCCATGCCAGAAAATGCAGTCGATTAGACAACATTGCAGACGTTTTTAACAGAGCCATGGATTGTTCTCATCCCCTCTTGTCTAGTCTCTGTCTCAAAGAACGGCAAAATAAGAAAAGAAAAAGCATACCAGAAGAAGTTTTGGCTCTGTTGCAACCACCAAATATAAAAGTTATTGATAAAAATGAAGATAGCGATCCCCAACAAGACTCGTCAGATGAAGAAGATCACTCACAGGATAAACTTGGACTAGATGATATTGATTTAGAAGAAGAATATATTGTATTTAAACATAATTAATTTCACGTTTGCCTTAAGTAGCAGAGCCAAACCAATTCAACAATTTATAAAGTTTATCTTAATTTTCAGAATAATGGAGCTGTAATAGAAAACATAATCTGTCAATGCTAAAAATGGAATAAAATGTATTGGTAATTTATGTATTTATTTTTTTAAGGCTTAAGATATTACATAGGAAAAAATTGTTGGCTTGGTAGATTGAAATACAAAAATGTTTTATAAGTTGTATTAGGATCTTCAAATAAGATTACAAACCGAATTTTAGTTAAATAGAGTCAGAAACAACAAAGTTGGAGCAAATCGGCCAGATCGGTTATATGGCAGCTATATGAAATATTGGTCTAAATTGAGTAAATCTTTCCAAATCTTCTTTGGGGCCCAAAATATAATTATAAACCAAATTTGGGGTCAATAACTCAACAACTAGAGGTTATGCCAAAAAAAGGCAAAAAAAAAACCACTGTGCATTGGCAATAGTGAATTTTGTTGCTAGTGTTTTTTTTTTTGAGATGAAAATTTTGTTGCATTTTATCCAGAAGTTAAGTTTTTGCCATCTCTTTCTGTTCCACGAATTTCGAATTCTAATTGATATTAAAGTCATATCATTTTAACATTTTTGGGATCATTCTGATACTTTTTAATATCAATTCAAAAAAATTGATATTATTTTGTATCGGAAAGATACTTTTTTGTACCCAATTGATATGAAAAATATGAAATTTTTAAAAGTTCACTTTAACCAGCGGATATCAATATGACCCTGATCTAATAGTTGCTTTAGAATGACTAGCCATTTAATAAGTAGTATTAAGTATAAAGAAAAAAGTCTAATTTCCCAATTTCTTCTTACCTTTTGCAGAGTCTACGCACAGCGTGGACGGCGGACCTGCATCGTGGCGTTTAACGCTCGATCAGGATCTAATTGACACGCTTAAGGGTAATTTTCCCAGTTGGTTTCAAGGCGGCGTAGCGTGTGCCACAGCAGCCGGAGCAACAGTAGCAGGCGGCAGTGTCAAAAAACATCAATTGGTGTCCACCAGTGTCATACCCATTACCGCCAACAACCACAACAACAATACACTCCAACAACAACAACAACAACATCAGCAGCAGCAACAGCAACAACAGCAGCTGCAGCCACATACCATCATCTTGGGCAGCTGCTCCTCATCAGCCTCGCCCGCCTCATCCATTAGCTCAAATTCTTCCAAAAAATCCAACAGCAGCAGCTTGAGTAGCTGCAGCAGCAGCAGCAGCAGCAGCTCTAGCTCCAGTTCCAGTTCAAGTTCCAGTTCAAAATCGCTAGCTGCAACGGCAACTGCAACGCGTTTCCTTAACAAATCCACCTCCACCACCAACACGCCTAGCAAGAGTCTATCCCGTACCCTAAAGGCCACCCAAAAGACGCACCTAAGCCATAGCAGCAACCATCAGAAACAGGTGGGCCAATTGGTTAAATCCGCCTCGTTGCATAGTCTAAGCAGTGGCAGCAGCGGCAGTGGCAGCGGCGGTTCATCGCTGCTGGCCACCATATCAACCGTTGAGCTAATCTCCAGTGCCGACTGCAACGGCCTGCTGGCCACTAGGCTCAGCGGTAAGGCCTTGGAGCATACATTTCAGGATATCATCTTGCTGCACGAAACGTACGGCGATATGTCAGAGGGTGGGTAAACACATCAAAGACTTGCGCCAACTCACACACTAATTGTCATGCTCTGCAGGTGAACAGCGTTTGCATGCCACATTTCTGGGTAGCAGTGATGATGGCAACAATTCCGATTGCTATGATGCCAGACAATCGCCACCAAAAGCCATAGTTGATTCCAGCCCCCTGCAGCCGGCCATGGATAAGAATAAAGAATGTAAGTAAATTGAATATACATTTGCAACATTTTGTATTACACTTGAAAATTAAGCTAGATTTCATTTGATGTCTCATTCACTTAATATTTGAATCGTGGAAATAGCTGCAAACACTCGTTTGCTTTTGCAAGCGAATGAGTCTAATAACACTTTCAGTTATGTTTCTGTTTCGAGGCACTACACAGAAAACAAAATCCGAGATATCCGGACTGAAATCAATCCCAAACGATGTCAGAAGTAGGTCAAACCCGGATTTACTCAAACCAAGTACGAGAAGTACCAGAATTCTTGTCTTGATCCCGACTTTAGCTCACACTAGATTGATTTTATCTTGTTGTTTGAGCTCGATTTGATCCCTCAGTCGGATCCAATCAAGAAGGTCCAATATTGATTTAAGCTCGATATTCGTCGGCTTGGTGCAAGTGAACCCCTGATTACATTGAGCTCGATACTCGAACTACATCCAATCCGAAAACTGATTGCATCAAAAATGACATGAGATTAACTTTAGCTCGATGTTTCAACTCAGTTTCACCCCAAAAAAGCAACTCACAAGAACTCCATACTACTTTTCTAACGACCTTTTTGATCAAACCAGCAAGTTCTATCAGGCTCGAGGTCATTACGTTTGCACACAGCTGTAAAAACAGGACACAAACAACATTGTAATGGACCCTGCGTTTCTGAAAACCAGTCTAGGCCTTTGACTAGTCGGTATGGCCTCGAAACTGTTCACTACTGAAGACTCTTCAATAGACTTGACCCATCAACTGCAATTCAGCTGCTACCTTCTCATGCTGGAAGTGGTATAACTGGTAGGGAATTCCAAAGCAACGGTTAGCGCAAAACACCCCCACCACCAATAACTGCTGTGCTGACAGAAAAATACTTGAAATAAGCGTTTTCGGATTGATTCAAGCCTTTTAGGATTGTTCCAATCCTTTCGTGCGTGATTCAAGTGAATCTAGTACGACTTGTACTTGAAATTTCAATTCGAAGGTCAAGATCAAATCAATTTTTTCGGACTTGATTTTAGTTCGCCTTTTTATATCCGTTACTCGTAGAGTAAAAGGGGATACTAAAGTCGTGCAAATGTATGTAACAGCCAGAAGGAATCATTTCCGACCATATAAAGTATATATATTCTTGATCAGCATCAACAGCCGATTCGATATAGCCATGTCCGTCTGTCCGTCTGTCTGTATGAACACCTAGATCTCAGAGACTAGAAGAGCTAGAGCAACCAAATTTGAAATGTAGACTCCTATTGTCTGCACGCAGATCAAGTTTATTTTCAATTTTTGCCACGCCCCCTCACGCCCCCGCAATTTGGAAAAAACGTCATATCTCCTACAGTTTTGATGATAGATGGTTCGTACTTTCTAGAGATATCTAGTACTCAAAATTATTTATCGATTTGCTGAAGGAATGATAAAGATCGGATGAACGATACTCAAGTTATGAGCAAAAAACGGTCAGTTAACACCCACCACCCACCCCACCCATAACCTAAGCATTGCGTTCAGCAGCAATCTTAGTGTGAGAGAGAGAGAGAGAGAGAGAGAGAGAGAGAGAGAGAGAGAGAGAGAGAGAGAGAGACTTAGAGACTTAGAGAGCGCACTGCGTTGTGCGTTGTGTGTTAACTGGCCGTTTGACTTGTGACCAAATTCGAGCTGCGACATTAAGGGTGCAGAGTATGTAATAGTCGGGCTTGACCGACGTTTTCAAAAGTTTTGTTGTCTGATCTGTTTATCGTGATGAATTTGGAGTCATTTATGTTGGATTTAGTAATTGACAAATGTCAATTAATATCTGGCGGATAATAAATAGCCGAGTTAAAAAATGTTGCATACTTTTCGGCTGACCCACCTCAGGCATACAGGAAGGCTAATAAACATTTGTTTCCATGAGTAACGGGTATATCGAAGTCGGTTAGAGCCGACTTTAACTTACGCTCTCGTTTAAATTTTTTTTGGTAAATTATATGTAACCTTCTCAAGAAAAACAAAGTAAAGAAGTCTCAATTCTTACCCGATTCTTAAAATTTAGTATATTTAATTTTGTTAAATATTTAATTGAGCGATTTACGAAGCTATGAATCAAAGTTCAAACCACATATGTTCTATAAGTTTAGGAATTGGTTTGCGAACCGAGTTTTAGGTTATTAGGTTTTTTAGGTTAGGTTAGTTTTAAAGGTTTGCTTATATCCTTTTATTCAGTACTGGGAATTAGGGAATAACAAATAATTCTTGCCCCTTAGATTTTAAAATGGAAAGAACGTATCATGCAGGAGTTCAGTCCTGTACCGTCCCCAGACCTACTCAAAATACTGATTGTCCTGAAATATTTGGTTTGGTGGCTAGGTTAAAGGCTGTCGGAGATCCGTTCCAACAAATTTTTTAGAAGATGGCCATGGTGACCATAATAACATATATTCAACCCCTAAAGCAAGCGTTTCGAATCTGGAAACAAGAAAAAATTATATGGAAAGATCTATTCCACTATAGAACATTGGTCCTTCGAGCCGGATATGCGGAAATTCTTCCCCTACCATAAATATTATCTCTTTGGGAAGATCAGACCTAATACAAATCATTGAGTATGTCGTCGGATCCACTTTAATTTTGGAAATTCCCCCGCTCCCTTCAATAAATGTTATCTTTTTGGGAAGATCGATCCCACTATAATACATTGGTCCTTTGAGCCAGATATTCTGGAAATTCTCCCACTACAAAATACATCCAGTAAGCAATATGTGCGATTTCTGACACTTTTTTATGAGCATTCACCGGAATGAGCGTTTTATACCCCTGCAAAGGGTATTATAATTTTGCCCAGATGTTGGCAACGCATAGAAATATTCATTTCTGACTCCATATACTATATACATTCTTGATCAGGGCGACGAACTGAGTCGATTTAGATTTGTCTGTCCGTCTGTTTCTACGCAAACTAGTCTCTCAGTTCTAAGGCTATCGGGTTGAAATTTTGCACAGAGTCTTCTTTTTACTGCACGCTGCTAATATATCGGAACCGACCGGATCGGATGACCATATCTTATAGCTGTCATAGGAACCATCGGCCAAAAAATGTGTCTTAGTGAGAAAAACTTTTTTATTTTCAATGCTATCGTACTTTAACTCGGCCATTATAAATATTATATGCTTTCAAACAGATTTGCAAATTTTGGTCAAAATCGGATGACTATATCTTATAGCTGCCATTGGACCGATCGGTGGGAAAATGGGTCTTAGTGAAAAAAACTTTTTTGTTTTCAAGTAAATCGTTCTTAAGGTCGGTGATTCTTAATATTCAGCGCTTTCAAACTAATTTGAAAAAGTTGATCGACATCGGGTGACTTTATCTTATGGTTGCCATAGAACCAATCGGTCCAAAATGATTCTTTGTAAGAAATTTATTTTGTTTTTAATGTAAGCGTCCTTTAACTCACTGATTACTAGTTCTATATGCTTTCAAATACATTCGTAAAATTTGGTCGAAATCGGATGACTATATCTTAAGGCTGTCATAGGATCGATCGGTTGGAAAATGAGTCTTAGTGAATTTTTTGGTTATAAATTTTATTTTTCTTAAACTCGGCAATTGTGAATTTGATATGTTTTCCAAAAGATTCGCGAAATTTGGTCCAAATCAGCTGTTTATCTGTCGAAAAATGGGTTTTAGTTACGAAAAATTTTGATTTGACAACACTTGCAAGGGTATAAAAACTTCGGCATAGACGAAGTTAGCTTGGACTTCTTGTTTTTTTATAAAAACGGTCGCACT